>JAMXBD010005140.1:0-25928 GCA_024138025.1 Combretum micranthum
TAGTTTTTGAACACGATTATGTGAATACGGAAAAGCCTAAACCACATTAACCGACGAAAGACCAAGATTCTTCAAATGGATCAAGAAGTTTAGAGTCCCCCGAGTGGATCAAGATAGGTCAAGTTTCCTCAAATGAATCAAGAGGTCAAGATTCTTCAAATGGATCAAGAAGTTTAGAGTCCCCCAAATGAATCAAAAAGATCAAGTTTCCTCAAATGGATCAGCAAGTTAAATTTCCAAGAAAATAAAAAATCTCCAAGTGAATCAGAAGATCAAGTTTCCCAGAAGATCAAGTTTCCCCGAAGATCAAGAATTCTTAAATGGATCAAGAAACCAAATCTTTAAGGTTTCAAAAATCCCCAATAAACCAAAGCCCATAGGTCCGGCAAATGACCAACCAAAGCCCATGGGTCCGGCAAATGACCAAACCAAAGCCCATAGGTCCGGTAAATGACCAACCTAGGTCGACAGATGACCTAGCAATTTTCTAAAATCTAGGCCCGACAGATGGCCTATCATTTTTCTAAATCTAGGCCCGACAGATGGCCTATCATTTTTCTAAATCTAGGCCCGACAGATGGCCTATCATTTTTCTAAATTTAGACCAGACAGATGGTCTATCAGTTTTCTAAAGCCTAGGCCCAACAGTTGACCTATCAAATCTTAAAGTCTAAACCCGACAGATGGTTTAGCACAAGATGAAAATCTCTTTGTTAAAAATAAAAATTTGGCAGGAGAATTAAGCAAAAATTGGCTATCCTTTTGTCTTTGTGGCAAAAGTTTTGTTCAAACTTTACTACAAAGAGGGGCAGCTGTAGACACCCAATTTTTGCCCAATAAAAATTAGGCTTAAGTTTAGAATAATTAATGTCATGTTGAGTTCATCAAAAATATAAAATATAATAATAAAAATAATAAATAATAGTATAATAAAAAAGAGAGAATATAGAAAATAGAAAAAATAGAGGAATAAAATAATAATATAATTAAATGAATAATAGTAATGTAAATAAAATATATGTAAGAAAAATTAAAATAAATAATTTTTGAGCTCATATAACATACATTTTATTAGCCTTAAGTATTAGTGGATTAGCTGTATGACCAAGGCATAGGCCAACGGCTAACGGTTCAGACCATGGACAGGAGCAAAGGGAACCGAGTCGATCATAGCCAAGCAGATTTTGCTTCCTTTTTGTTCAATTTTTTTTCCCAAAAGACACATCGGTTCATCCACTTTGAGACATCATTTGACCAATGAATCTTTGTGTTTTTCGAAATTAACTGTACAGACACAAACTAGGCATGGGATACATCACATCTATACACAATTCATGCATTATTTCATCCCAAAAGGCATTTTAATTAAGGCATGAAAATTGGGAAAAATTCGAATGGACATGATTTTTCAAATTTCAAAATTGGCCGAATTGTATCATTGATCAAATTAAATACACTTAATCAAGGAGTCATGATCTGTAAACACAAGATTCGTGATCAATTTGAACCAACAATCACGAATCGAGTCCTAAATTTGAATCGTTCTTATTTGAAAAAAATATAACGATTCGTGTGATTCAAAAATTGAACCATTACAAAGCTTCAAAACGACAAATTGTTTCGAACTCTATAAATAGGATCACCCCACAAGCAGAAAGCACAATTCAATTTCGCAAATACACACTACAAGATCGAGATCTGAAAATAGAGTAGAAAGTGTTCGAATTGCAAAAATTGCAAATTCGAAGTGATCGGGAGGATTTCGATCCAATTAAAGAGTGTTAGGATCATTTAGGAAGTGTTTTTGATTGATTATAGTGTTTAGAATTGCTCGAATTTGCAATTGGAAGTTCTGAAAATTTTTGGGAATTTTCCATTTTTGCGCGCCGTTGGGTCACCACACGAACCGCCACTTCTGGTGGTTCTGGGAGTGAACCACCACACTAGCCTGCTGCACCTCAATCCACGTCGGACCGACAAGGTTGCAGGCTTCGAAAACCACCAGAAGCGGCCGAGGAAACGCTCGAAAGGTAGCGTGATCGTCTTCTTCACTCGACGAATATCCAAGATCCGACCCGAAATCCAAAATCCAACCCGGTCGGTCATCGGTCAACGTCGGTCAACGGTCGTCGGTCAAAAGTCAGCAAATCCTGTGGTCCATATTAAATCAGAGGATCCTACGGTCCAGATCTGATCAGCAGATCCTACGCTCCAGATTTGATCAGTAGATCTAACGATCCAGATTTAATCATCTTGATCAACGCCCCAGACTTGGTCAATTCCATCAGACGGTCAGATTTGGTCCACCGATCAGACGGTTGAGATCTGATCCGAGAAAATCCAACGGTCCAGGTTAGTCCGCAATATTTTATTGTTTATTTATTATATATTTAACTTCGGAAAATAGGAAAAAATAGAAAAAAATTAATAAAAATTCGTAAAAAGTCCAGAAAATTTCAGAAAAATCCAGAAAAATTAGAATAATTATTTTTAATGTAAATTTAATGTTTTTAACAATTTTTGATATTTTTGAATATTTTATAAATATGTATTTGCATATAAATTGATCTTTAAATATATATTTGATGCATGAGATATTTTGTTTTTTTTTTTTGTATTTTAATTTTGTTATGATATATTTTGAGTATGTTCTGAACACATGTGATGATTATTGAATTTTGAAAAATAATAAATTGTAAATGGATTTTTTTTAAAACCAAAATTATTGTTGAATAATAAAGATAAAAATTGTTTTTAAGAATCATAATATTAATCAAGTTTTTTATCAAAATTTATCTTCATAAATTTACTATGAAGATATTAATCAAGTTTTTATCAAAATTATCTTTATAAATTTGCTATGAAGATAATACTCAAAGTTTTCAAATTATTTTCATAAATTGACTTTGAAAATAATTAAGTTGTTCAAAAATGTTTTCATAAATTTACTATGAAAATATTTAATATTGTTTAATCAAAATTGATTTTCATGTAGCATTAAATTAGCCATGAATTAATGATTTTTGAACTTAGAAAAATATATTTTTTATGAAATAAAAATCAATTGATAGATCATAGGATCATCAAAATTTGTTTTCATAAAATTCAAAATTTAATGAACTTAAAGTGAGAATATTTCAAAAATATAAATTGATCAACAAACTAAGTTTTTTATAAAAGAACTACTTTTTGTCTGATCTCGATTAGCGAGTACGTAGGCACCTACGGGGTGACAATAAATTAGCGAAAATATATTTTGTTTTGATAGTTTGAATAACATTTTGTACATATTATAAGTTTTTTTTTTTTTTGAAAGGAAAAAATACAAATGTTTGTTGATATTCAAATCCTAAGAAAAAAAATACATAAAAATAAAAATGAATGATTAAACTTGTAGATATTTGTTTTATAAATGTGTTTGTTTGAATTTTTTAGTATAGAAAAGGATAAATTCTAAATTTTAAATTTAAAGTGGCAACCGCTTAGGTTTTAATAGGTTAGCCCGGACTCAGATATCTGGTATATATTTTTTTTAAAAAAGTTTGATTTTTAAATCAAACTTTTCGCAGACTAGTGGCTAAGTTAGGATAACCGACCCATTAATCCTGGCTTTCATTTTTTTCCGATTTTTATCGCGTGGCGACTCCAAATTTTTTTTTCAAAATTAAATTTCTTTTGATCCCTAGTCGAGGATTCATATTAAATGGGGTTAAGGGTTTAATATGAATCGGATTAAGAGAAATGAACCGAATAGTTTTAAAAATCCAGGCTCAACAATGTCAAAATAAGCTTTCGTTGAAGAATTTTGAGTGTACGCCGGCTTAAAAACGCCGGCCTTCAAACCTAGATGCCGGTGTAACTTTGTTTTGAAAAATATTTTAGATTGGTTGCACCAGCTTTGAAAGCTGTCAGCTTTCAACGTACGCCGGTCCTACGCTGTCGGTGTAAATCTCCAGCTAGCTGGCTTATGTTCATTTTTATGTGAAAATTATTTTTACGTAGCCTTTGATTAGTGTAAGCCATCTGTACGCCGCCGGCCTATCCATGTAAGCCGCCGACGTTGAGCGATTACACTGCCGGCTTTGAGGCAGTGTTGGTACTGTTCATCTTCTTCCGCACTGATCCGATTCATATTCTTTAAATTTTCCATGTTAAAAACATGCTTAAACCATTTGTAAGTGTTTATATAACTTATATAAGGACATAAAACAACTCTTAACACGTCTACAAACATATATACTTAGATCTCGATCTTATAGAAGTAAAACTAGGGTTTCGGATTTTTACCTCGTTTGAGCTCGTCCAATGAAATCCGAAGCTTGTAATTGTGTTTATTACGTTCCTAAGATTATTAGAAGTCAGTTATAAGGCTTAGATTTGAAAGAAAATCATTCGAATCACCTCAACTTACCTTTGAACTCGTATTCAAGGGTTTTTGGTATGGTTTTTCCTTTGATCCGAACTTGGTTGATTTGATTTGTTTGTTCTCTATTTTTGGTTTGTTTTAGTTGTTATTTGGGAGTAGTTTCGTGCTGAGGAGTTTGGGAAATAAAGAGGATTGTTTGTTTCCTCATTATGAGTCATTTAACACACATATATATAGAAGGAGAAGAAGAACGAAGTTGCGGCTATTTCCTTCGAATTCTCCTTTGATTTTGACTGCATTTGATCTGTTATTTTCATCCTAATTAATGCTAGGGTGACTTAGCATTGTTTGATTGGTGTGGAGGTTGATTTGTTTGACAAATTAATGACTTATGGTTGATTTCGGTTCCTCTTTTCGTCTTGTATCTTTCCACCGAATGCAGCTGCAAATTATATATATATATTAGTTAATTATTTGATTGAGTTTTAAGTTAATTTAACGAGTTATATGGTACAAATTAGCTAATATTTGGGAGTATTTGTACAAAAATATGTTTATAGAAGTATACAAAACACTTAGATTTTCAAATAATACAATTTTCAGTTTTATATATATGTAGTTAATTATTCGTATAATTTTATCTCCTGCGATTAAGATTTCTTAAGCTCATTAGGTCAATTTTTATTTTAGGCTTCAATAGCTTAAGAGAATTTGAATTAGAACAATAGCGTGATTCGATTATTTATTTGGAGTTCAGATTTTGAGTTATTCAACAGTTTATGTTTTCGTTGTGTATTTATAATCCTATCGGTTTATCTTTAGGTCATCATTTTCTGTCTAGAAGCGTAAATAATTGTTACTTAGTATTGTACTTAATACGGAAACTAAACTATATATATATCTTTAGTTTTGATACTTAACGTGATATCTTATCAGTAGCTATTAATACTATCTAAGGATCTTGAATTTAGGGTTTAAATCTAAGTACAGGCTCATTACTTCTCGTTGTTCTAATCTCGAATTATTACAGAGATAAAAAAACAATCATTTAATCTCTATATTTGTATTTTTCTATTTAAATCTTATTGTATATCAGATTTCGAGTCTAAATTTTAAATTTTCTTTTAATCATATCTTGAATTATTCATTCAAGATACGAAATCTCATTTTTGGTATCAGCTAGGGTTTAAGAAATTCTTTATTCGAATTCTATATCCTTTATCTGACCAAATTCTAGGTATTAATCTATTCTTGGACTTCAATTAGAATCTAAGTCTTTTATCTAGTTCATACAATCTATTATAAAGTCGTGTACTAATGTGAAAAATTCCCTGGGTTTACATTCTCCTCCCCTTAAAATAAGCTTTGTCCTCAAAGCTTGAGTACGTACCAGTATTTTCAAATAAATGTGGATAGTTTTTCTTGATCTTCTCTTCTAATTCTCATGTAAGCTCTTTAGTTTGAAGATCCCATAATACTTTGACATGGTGAATTTCTTTATTCCTGAGAACTTGCACTTTTCGGTCCAATATTCTAACTGGATGCTTTTCGTAGGTCAAATTCTCCTTCAAATCAATTGGTTCCAATTCCACTATCTTATCTGGATCTGGTACATACTTTCTTAGATCCGATACATGGAAAACATTATGTATACCAGACAAATTGGGTGGTAATGCAAGACGATATGCCAGATTCCCAACTCGTTCCAATATCTCAAATGGTCCAATATATCTAGGACTCAACTTGCCTTTTGCTTGTCTACCATGAAGACTTTTGATTGGACTTATCTTTAAGTATACATGTTCTCTTTCATTAAATTCCAATTCTCTTCTCTTCAAGTCCGCCTAGCTCTTTTGTCTATCCTGTGCTACTTTCATTCTTTGCTTTATTACCAAAACCTTCTCAATAGTTTCTTGAACCAATTCAGGTCTAGCCAATACTTTCTCCAAGTTATCCCAGAACAATGGTGACCGACACTTCCTACCATATAAAGCTTCATAAGGTGGCATCCCTATGCTTGAATGGTAACTGTTATTATATGCAAATTCCACTAATGGTAAGTGTTGGTCCCAATTTTCTTTGAATTCCATAATACATGCTCTCAACATATCCTCCAATGTCTGAATGGTCCTTTCTGTTTGTCCATCAGTTTGAGGATAGTAAGCTGTACTGAATTTCAATTGAGTTCCCAAAGCTTTTTGTAATCCTTGCCAAAATTTAGAAACAAACCGTGGATCTCGATCCTATACTATACTGATAGGTACACCATGCAATCTCACAATCTCTTTCAAATATATTCGTGCCAATTTTTCTAATTAATATGTCATGTTAATTGGCAAGAAATGAGCTGATTTTGTGAGTCTATCCATAATGACCCAAACAGCATCATGACCTGCATTTGTCTTAGGTAATGAGCACACAAAATCCATGGAAATCTGATCCCATTTCCATTTGGATATTGGCAATGGTTTTAACAATCCACCTGGTTTTTGATGTTCAACTTTTATCCTTTGACATACGTCACATTTAGCAACAAATTCTGCAATATCCTTTTTCATTCCATTCCACCAATATGCGTTTTTCAGCTCTTGGTATGTCTTCGTTTTCTCTTGGGTATATAGAATATCCAGAATAATGTGCTTCATGCATTAATTCTTTCTTCAAGCTTCCATCATGTGGCACACACAATCTTTTATTCATTCTTAACACCCCATCTTCATCCACAAGAAAATCTTTGTACTTTTCTTGGGACATTCCTCGTTTGATCTCTTGGATTTTAACATCCTCTTTCTAGGCTTCCTTAATTCTCTGAAGCAAAGTAGGTTCCAAAATTAGGTTTTGCCAATTCAGCTTCCAAACCTTGCATTGAAAATTCCAAGTTTAATCTTTCAAATTCCTTGATAAGTTCTTTCTGTTCCATTATTATTGAAGCCACTTCTCCATAACTCTTCCGGCTCAATGCATCCGCCACAACATTCACTTTATCAGGATGGTAATTAATGGTAAGATCATAATCTTTAATCAATTCCAACCATTGTCTTTGTCTCATGTTCAATTCTTTTTGTGTAAATATATACTTCAAACTTTGTGATCAGTATATTTCACATTTCTATCCATACAAATAATGACGCCAAATCTTGAGTGCAAAAATAATAGCGGCTAACTCTGGATCATGAGTGAGGTAATTCATCTCATGCGGTTTTAATTGTCTAGAAGCATATGCTATTTCCTTTCCATTTTGCATTAACATACATCCTAATCCATTTTTGGATGCATCACTGTAGACAGCATATAGATCCTTGTCATTGGTAAAACCAATATCGGTGCTGATATTAACCTTTTCTTCAACTCTTGGAAGCTTTGTTCACGTTGATCATTCACTCAAATTTCTCATTCTTCCTGATCAATTGAGTCAGGGGTCTCGCATCTTTGAGAAATCTTTTACGAATTTTCGAAATATCCTGCCAATCCCAAGAAACTCCTAACTTCAGTAACAATTTCAGGTCTTTTCCATTCCACAATAGCTTTAACTTTCGCAGGATCAACCGATATTCCTTCTCCCAAAACAATATGTCCAAGGAATGATATATTCCTAAGCCAAAATTCACACTTAGTCAATTTAGCATACAACTTATTGTTTCTCAATATTTGTAATACACTTCTCAGATTCTCATTATGTTGTTTTCGTAGACGAATATACAAGTATATCATCTATGAAAACAATCACACAGATATCCAGCAAAGGTCTAAAGATACGATTCATCAGATCCATGAAAACTGCAGGTGCATTAGTTAATCCAAATGGCATGACCAAGAATTCATAATGACCATACCTAGTTCGAAATGCAGTTTTTGGCACATCCTCTGCTTTAATTTGGATTTGATGATATCTTGACTTTAAATCAATTCAAGAAAATACCTTTGCCCTCAACTGATCAAATAGATCATCAATTCTGGGTAAAGGATATTTGTTCTTGATAGTTACTTTGTTTAATTCTCTATAATCAATACAGAGTCTCATTGATCCATCTTTCTTTTTCACAAACAATACTGGTGCTCCCCAAGGTGAAACACTAGGTCTGATTGTAAACCCCGGGAATTTTTCACATTAGTACCCGACTTTATAATAGATTGTATAAACTAGATAATAGATTTAGATTCTGATTGAAGTCTAATAATAGAATAATATTTAGATTTTGGATAAATGAAAGATTTAGGAACCGAATAAAGAAATTCTTTAACCCTAGTTAATACCGAGAACGAGATCTTGTATCTTGAATAACTAATTCAAGATATGATCTAAAATCTAAACCCGAAAACCTAGTATGCAAATAGATTTAAATAGAAAATATGAATATAAAGATTAAATGATTGTTTTTTATCCCGATAATGATTCAAGACTAGAATAATGAATAGTAATGAGTTTATATTTAGACCTAAACCCTAATTTCGAGATCCCTAGTTAAATTTAAAAGCTACTAATAAGAATTTATGTTCAGTATCAAAACTAGAGATATAAATATAGTTTAGTTTCTGTATTAAGCCCAATACTGCATAAATAACTATTTATGCTCCTAAACAGAAAACGGTAATCCAAAAATGAACTGTCAAGATTTTAAATACACAACGAAAACGTAAATTGATAAATAACTCAAAATCTAGACTTCAAATAAATAATCAGATCACGCTTTTGTTCCAAACCGAGTTTTCTTAAGCTATCGGAGCCTGAAACAAAAATTGACCCAATGAGCTTAAGAAATCTAAATCGCGGGAGATAAAATTATACAAATAATTAACTATGTATATATATAACTTCAATTTGTATTATCTGAAAATCTAAGTGTTTTGTATAAATGTATAAGCATATTTTTGTATAAAAACTTCCAAATATTAGCTAATCTATACCCGTATAACTCGTTTAATTAACTCAAAACTTAACTAAAGAATAAACTAATATATATATATATATTTTTTTTTTGGGCTGCTGTTTTACGGTGGAAAATGCGGCTGAATGCGGTTGCAAGTTGAAGGAGAGAGGAGAGCCGAATTTGCTTCAATCATGGACCAAATTTTCCACAAAAATCAACCACACAACCAATCACAAGTTGCCAAATCACTCAAGCATTAATTGGCTTGAAAACAACAGCCAAATGAAGAGAAACTTGGAGGAAAATGAAGGAGAAACGGCTGCAGCTTCACCTTCTCTTTCTCTATATATATATATATGTAAACAAATGCATTAATGAAGAACAAACAAACTCCATAACTTCTCAACATCTTCCAGTCCGAAAATACTCCAAAACAACCACCAAAACGAACTGGAAACAAAGAACAAACAAAACATAAAACATAAAACATAAACTCGGATCAAAAGAAATACAAAGCCAAAACCCTCAAAAACGAGCTCAAAGGTAAGTTGACATGATTCAAAGGATTTTCGTTCAAATATAGTGTTGTAACTGACTTCTAATCATCTTAGGAACATATTAAACACAAACACAAGCTTCGGATTGCACTCAACGAGCTCCAACAAGGTAAAATTTCAAAACCCTAGCTTTATGTTTCAAAGAATCGAAATCTATATATTTATGTGTTTAAGTGTGTTAAAAGTTGTTAATATCCTTATATATGATATAAACTCTAAGAAGTAGTTTAAGTAAGTTTCTAACGTGTAAAAATCAAAGAAAAAGAATCGAACCGAGGAAAAAGATGATGAACAGTGCAACGCTGCCTCAAGGCTAGCAGTGTAAACGTTGTACGCCGGCGGCTTACATTGATAGGCCGGCGGCATATAGGCGGCTTACACTCAAACAGAGGCTACGTAAAATAATTTTCACGTAAAGATTCAACGTAAGCTGGCTACCTGGGAATCTAAGCCAATAGCGTAGGGCCGGCGTACGTTGAAAGCTGACAGCTTTCAACACCGGTGCACTTGATCTGAAATTTTTCTTCAAAGTAATTTTACACCGGCATCTGGAAATGTAAGCCGGCGGCCTTGAGCCGGCTTACAGCTAAAATTTTTCCAATGAAAGCTTTTCTGACTTAAACCGAATATATATATATATATATAATATTTACTAAGTATGTATATATATGTTATACAAATATGTATTAGATAGTGACTATAATACAAGTATTTAAGTCTGTTTAGAATTAATATCTAGTAACTTATGAAATCATAGAATTAAGAAAATATTTAGTATTAATTAAAGTTGGTATTAGTCAAATACCTGTTTTAAATAGATAAAATATATATAAGAATGGAAATTGAAATAAGTTAATTTCTTGAGCGATATGACTTCTAAAAATAACCAAACAATTATGTAAGATTAAATAGGAAGAACACGACGATACTAAGTAGTAATATCGAGTCTATAACACAAAGCACATATAGGAATTTAGCTAGATTGTATTAATGAATATTTTGTTTTAAATAGGTGAATTTGATTCAATAGAGGATCTACCAGCGGATTATTACGACTGAGTCGGTATGAGCAGGTGAGTAATTCAGTCATATTGTACTGGTTGTGATTGTAAATAGTCGAATATATAAGGCAAGATAATCAAATGAATATTTGTTGAAAGTATGATATGATCTGACTGTATGATTGTTAAAATATCTTTATACAAGCGATAACGAAATGGATGGTGTTGTGCAGTAGTATAATGATGATTGTATGTAATGTATGGTCATCCCGAATTTGATTAAGAATTATGGACTTAACAAAATAATATGAGCATGCATTGCACGAATTGCATTACTGCATATATGGTTGTGACAGCTTGCTACGTATTAATATTTCGGATCTCTGTTTTTGCTTGGTTGATCCAATGTGTGAGTCTTCCAAGGTTCTCTTTGGTCTGGCGGTCCTATGAGGAACTAAAAGGCACCGAAGAACGTCGCCTATAGAATCGCTTTGAAATGATTAATACTTAGGGAGTTTCTAAGGGGATTGCAGGAGATGGTTTGTGTAAGCCACTATATTCAAAGTGATAACATTAAAACGAGAAATCGTCGATTCTCCTGTGTACTTAGTCTCTCCTGGGCAGGTGGGTCATTGAGTTTTGTTCTTCAACCCATTAAAAAGAGGGCGTAAATCTTTTTCCTGTTTGGATTCTAGATCATCTAAACTTGTATCTGTGCATATGGTTGAGTGCTTGCATTGCATATGACTTGTTAATGACTTGTGTGATGTATGGTATGTCTGGTTATTCACTGAGCTGTGGTTTCGCTCATACTCCTACAGTCTTTTCAGGTTTACTTTACGACCCTGGTTAGTTACGTCCAGGAATATGGCTCCGGTAAGAGCTTTGAAGCTAGAAGTCTACAGATATATTTTACTTTGATGGTTATGTACTATTAGAGTAGATTGATAAGATCATATTTTGTACAAATCTTGATGATCAATTGAGATAGAATGAATATTTGTTTTGATTAAATCTTATGTTTCAGGACTAATTTGGATAAAGAAATCAAAACAAGTGAATTTGAATTGAAAAGAGGAAAAATTGAAGTCAAGGCCGGCAATTCATCATTGAAAGCCGCCGGCTTTCAGACAGCGTAAAATCCAAGGCCGTTGCAGCACAGCCAGCTTTGCCCAGCACAAGTTACACAACATTCAAAGCCGCCTCAAAGCTGCCGGCGTAGAAGATGAAGAAGCCGGCGTAAATGAAGGCCGGCAGCCCATAACTGAAACATCACCAGCTTTGAAGGAGTTTCATTTTAAGCTGGCATGAAAGCCGCCGGCCTTGAGGCAGTGTACATGGAAGAATTGAAGAGACATGAAGATGTCCAACACTTGAAGGAAAATGAAGCAACACATCTGTTGGAATGCCTACGCCGGTGTCAAAGCGGCCGGCCTTGGGACGGCGTTCGTTATAAATCTGCTTAACGCTTCATTTCTGAGTACATACGCCGGCTAGATCTACATTCAAAGCCGCCGGCGTTGAAGCGGCCTACGTTGTAACAGATATTGAAGGCTGCCAGTGCACTGCCTGCGCAAAGGACAATTTGAAGATACGCCGCCTGTAAGCCGCCGGTGTAAGATCCATAACGGCCGGAGTACATTGAGAAACAGCAAAGCTCATTAAATGTTTTTCACGAAATTTTTCCTATAAATAGGGGGTCTTCCCCTCATTCTCAGAATCATCCAAGCAACAAAATATCCAGTACTACAAGTAGCTTTAGAATATTTAGAATAGGCATTTCATAAGAGATTTTGAAGAGATTTGAAGTTATACAAGATTTGCAAGTGAAGCTTTAGTATTTTGAATTGGTGATTTCTAATCTTATTCTTTTTATGAAATTCATATACTTGAATATTCTGATCATAATGATATCATTTGCAATTTCTTATTTGATTGTTGAATCATCATCTATGAGTAGCTAAATTCTTTTTGTGGGAAGTTGATGAAACTTTAAACATGCTAAGATGATTTTTGAATCCATGTTATAGGATATTTAGAATCATGAAATATCCATATTGAATTCTGATTATTCATGTTTTGGTGTATAAGAATTCTAATAACTCGGAAGGGAAATTAGTGTTCACATGAATTCATAAATTGAGATTAAATTGCAATTGCGGAAGCGGCGTAGTTTAATCTAGTTTAGAAATTATCCATGAATATTAATGCAATGTTTTATGTTGATTTCTCACTAAGGAATTAGGAGATTTTAATATAAAGTATTAGTCAATTGAGGGATTGAGTTTTAATTGTAATTTTGATTCCACTAATGATTTATTTAACGGAAGTTATTGAATTGTTTTGTGGTTTAAAAGGTTTTCAAACTTTGTTTTAAATCTTGATAATTTCTTATGAATGTTCATGAATCTAATTATCATTATAAACATGAGTTCAAGTTGATTAGCAATAGTTTAAGTGGATTCTGCTCCTTCCACACTTTTCACCATATCCCTCTCTTTAAAAGCTCATCGCATTTCATATAGATAATTAGTTAGATAAGTTAGTTTAACTTAATCATTTTAAAAAAAGATCAATTGCCTAGATATTAGCATTAGTTGATAATTGTCTAGTAGTTAGTAAATCCTTGTGGGATCGACACTTTATTCATGCTATATTACAATAGAAGACCTAGTGCGCTTGCTAGAAATAGCTTTAAAATCATTACTTATCAGAGCACATCATAGATTATTTAGTTGGAGATATATGGTTTGTAATAGTTTGTAATGGTTATTCGCTAAATCATTTCTCTCATATATTTGTTATTTCTTATCAAGCAACTTTAAAGATCCTGTTGTTTTGCAAACCTGTCATTCTCTGAAGGTAATCTAGTAATAGTATTCAAGTGTAACTTGTTTATTACTACTAAGGTACCCTCGGGGCGTGACACTGATAAATCCTTTATCCAATAATTCTTGTAATTGCACCTTTAATTCTTTTAATTCCACAGGTGCCATACGATACGGAGCTTTTGATATTGGTTCTGTTCCAGGTATCAAATCAATTGAGAATTCCACTTCTTTGTGTGAGGGTAATCCTGATAATTCATCTGGAAACACATCTGGATATTCACACACTGTTCGAATGGTATGAATATCCAATACTTTGGATTCACCCTCTGTTGTTCCAAGAATACACCCATTTAACTCCATACTTTCTTCATTTTCCACTTCAATTGCTGTTATTCTATTCTCAATTCCTTTGAGTATCTCACCTCTATACTCTTTTCTTTCCCCTTGATTATTAACAAAAGATACTATTTTGAGTTGGCAATTAACTTTTGCTTTTACAGCAGCTAACCAAACCATACCCAAAATAATATCGTATTTTTGCATCTCTACCAAAATTAAATCAGCAATTGATTCTTGATTCCCAATCTTTAGTGGACAACTTTTTATCATCTCTCGTGTTACCACTAGATCTCCAGTTGGTATAGTAACTCTCAATTCTTTACTCATGCTTTCAATTGGTAATCTTATACGCCTTGCTAATCCAGTATTTATGAAAGAATGCGTTGCTCCCGTGTCAAACAAAGCATACGCAGTCTGATCTCCTACTTGAATTGATCCCATGTACCAATTATTAAGTTCATGTTATTTTCAATTCATATGGAGTACTATTCTTCGTGTACTTGCGATTGTGTCTAATAACTTTAAATAAACAAATATGTAATTACATACCTACAATGAGCCCATATTCTTCAGGATCAACTTCTTCCCAAATATTTTCTTCATCTTCTTCCTCCATCTCCATATTCTCAACAGGGTTTCTGTACATGGCAAATACTCTAGCCGTCGTACTGGCTTTATTGGCATTTCCATTTTTAGAACCTGAGACTCCAATCATTCCTTTAGGTTGTGAAGATCCAGCTACTTTACTCGTTTTCTATAAGGACCCGCTATCACCCCTATATTTGAAATAGGAGATAACGGTTCCCCAACCACATATAACCCCTAAGATTATATGTAAGGTTGCCTGAAGGAATTGTTTGAGTAATTGTTTATCTAATTCCATATAAATAATATAATAGAATTCATAATATATATCTACATATTATATATATATATATTTTAAAAAAACCATATGTGAAGCTATACTACTACACTATCAACACATTTTGCAAAGGAGTACAACTTAACTTCTAAATAGCTAAGCGCGCACACACACACACACACACACACACACAACACACACATTATATAATTATACATATTACATCCAAAGGCTTCTTACAAGCCTTAAAAAAATCCTCAAAACACAATTCAACCAACATTATAATTACATCGTCAACCAAAAAGAATCACATCTAATCTATTACAAGTCATAGGGTTCCATTGGGTCCGGGGTTAGCTCTAATCCTTCAAACCATCAAGAAATTCTTCAAAGTCGGTTCCGTATCCCATACTCGTATAGAACTCATCGGAGTCATCACCTGAAATGGATAAATTATGAGCCAAAGGCCCAGTACACAAGTAACGAATACAAATGCAAAGTGGGTCACACAATCTTAGACTAATGCATTATGCAACAATCAATGGTTTATTGTTAAGTCTTTAGTTAGTAAAACAACACGGGAGTATTCAAACTCCGGACAACAAGGATCTAGTATTACGTTCGCCTCCCTGAGTGGTCCCTACTGTTCATACAGACTAGGCAGCCCCACCTTCCGGCGTAGCCCGTAATACTAGGGGATCCTGAGTAACGCATCACGACGCTCAGGGGATTGATATGAGTAGCCCGGATACTCATATCTCCTAAACAATTCTATCCAATAACGAGAAAGTACCCTACCCCCAATCTGAGCAGGGTGCCGCTCTTTGAACCAGATTCAACGGCAAACAAAGACAACCAACACTCATATATCAATAGGATTTTCTTAATTTAAGGTAGTTTAATTTTGATGCCTATCCTAGCAAAGAGACAAGCAAGTTACTGCGTACCTGAGATAGCTTGGGAATTAATGGGGTTGACTGGGCGAGGATCTATTACTGTTTAAATCAATATTGAATTTCACACTTAGCTTAAGCACTAATTAACTAGTTGAAAATATAAATAAATCAAAGAAATCCAAATAAATTAATACAAAGTCATAATAAAGCATTTAAACATCCTATTATATCCTAGATCGCTTAACAAATACTTAATTGATCATATATCAAACTTCGGAAAATTTTGAAGAAAGTTTTTAAAATTCAAAAGCGCAGGGGATACGTCGGCACTCAAAGCTGGCTGCTTTGAACCAGTGTTCAACACTCTAAAAGTCAACACTGCCAACGCTGGCAGCGTTCAAGGGTACGTCGGCTGCCTTCATTCTATGCCGGCGGCTTTAAGCCGGTGTAGAATGCAAAATTCAAATTTCCAAAAGTTTACCGAGAGGTACAAACCGGCAGCGTATCCATGTATGCTGGCAGCTTCTCACTCTACGCTGGCGGCTTTGGAATCCCAGTAGCCGACGTACAATGTGAAAAAATGAATGCCGGCGGCGTTCGAACGACTTTAAGCAATTTGCTTCTGTTCGCTTCCAATACCGCCTATAAGCTGGCGGCGTAGAAGCCCCAGATGCCGGCGTACGTTCAAATTTTAGCTTATACGAAACTGTTTTTGATTTTCCTTGTTTTATTACAGCTTTGTTCATTTTTCAAGAATTCCCCAAACTTAATCCAAACTTTCTAAAGCTTGTTATATGATCTAAACACTATCCTAATAACATGAATTCTACTTCTAATCATCAAAACACTAATCACACTTCAAATTCGCATCTCAACTACTCAATCTTCAATCTTCCAAAATACTTATCCCCACACATCAACACTCATATAAGATATAAACTACCACTCCATTAGCCACATAATCTCATTCAAACTATCATCAATGCACCAAATCAATCCCACACCAATTATTACATCAAAATCATTTCTATCTAACATTTACAAACAAACACAATATAGAACATAAAATAAAAGATAAAGTTTGCATTAAACTCACATGACTAAATCTTGGCTTGAAATGATGTTCAAATCCTAAAGCTTGTAATAAATCTTGGCTTAGGGTTTAAGATTTTGGGATGAGAAGGGAAGAAAGAAAGAAAGAAAGAAAGAAAAGAAATGAAAATTCGTATGGGGAAATAGGGCTGCGAAAAAGAGGTCTTAACTTGTCCAATTAAAGTCATTTGTCATCCAAAATTGGCCATTAGGGGTATATTTGTCCTAGGATTAATTTGGGCAAAATTTCAAATGCATTTGAGTTGTATTTAGGCTTAAAAAGTAGGTTTAAAGTTTGCCAAATATCTGTCATAAATCCTAAGCTATTCAAAAGTAATTTGATTAAATTCTAAACATAACACATGCATATTAATTTGAAAAAGACACACATATTCATTACACTATACACACATTTATACATATCAAACAATAATATTAATTTCATAATACTATACACATATAAAATAACACATTCACTAATTATATTAACTAAGCGCGCGCACACACACACACACACACACACACACATACACACATATGTATATCATTCCAATAACACATTAATATGTAATTTAAGGGATTCATGGCTATTTCATTTTCTGTGGACAGTTGGTTGCTATATGCCTAACTTTGTTACATACGTAACAAGTTGAAATTTTTCTTTTAGAACAATTATTTGCCATATGCCCACTTTCTTCACAATAATAACATTTGTTTTGCAATTGTGGACAATTTCTTGGGTAATGAGAACCTTTACATTTCCAACATGTAACATTATTCTTCCCAATTTCTCCTCCTTTGTTCATATTGAAAGGTTTGAAAAATTTAACCTTCTTAGGCATAGAACTTACCATCGAACCATCATACATTCTCTTCCCGAACATAGTTCCTTTCTTCTTATATCTCTCAATTTCATACTTCCTTGCTCGTTCAACAATTCGAGCTTTTTCTATCATGGCTGCAAAGTTATCAACTTCAAATTCAGCAAGTCTCCTTTGAAAATGAGGCTCGAGTCCCGCCATGAAAGTCTATCTTTTAAGCTCATCACTGTCACGATAAGCATCTGGAGCAAACTGTAACAACCGATTAAACTCATGTTCGTACTCATCAATGGTCTTAGCTCCTTGGGTCAAATTCATCAGGTCAGTGCTATATTTTGCTTTTAGACTGCTTGGAAAATATTCCTTCAAAAATTCTTGTCTGAACACTTCCCAAGTAATCGGTTGTGACAAACTTCTTTGTTTTGAATTCCACCATATTCTTGCTCTCAATCTTAATAGATAAGTTCCATAAGATACTTTCAGAGCTTCAGGTACTTGGAAAACGTCCAGGGATCGTTCAATCTGAGCCAGCCAATCTTTAGCTTCTTCTGGCTTTCCTGGTATTCCTTTAAAGTATCTGTTGCATTTAATGAATTCTAGCAACAAATTCCTTTGAGGATGTAAAGGTGGTGGTGGTGGCAATTCTTACTCATATCAAGGCGGTCCTTGCACCTCTGCAGTAGATTCATTTGGGTTTACTGGTCCATTTTCTTGAAATTGAATCGGTGGAGTATGCCTTTCATTCCCTCTGGGAATAGGTGTAGGCATTGTTGGTGCCCGAGCAGGTGGTGCTACATTTGTTGCTTGCATATTTTGCAAAGCTTGCAAAATCAAGACATTTTGTTGTTGAAGACTTTGTAAAACATCCTCAATTCGGTTTTGGGGTGTTGCAGGAGCATTTATTGGTGGATCCCCAGAAATTCTGGCGTTTCTACTTTTATTTATTCCTCTTGGCATTCTATTAACATTAAACATGTTATTTATATTAGATCAAGACTCATCCTCACCAAAAGACATCAAAGTCATTCATATATATATATGACACATATATATACATATCCAAAATACATAAGAGCTTCTTGTGGTTAGTGCATTATATACATTTCAAAAATGGCACTAACACTAAACCTAGCTTTTCTACTATAGTCATCAAAAGTCTACTGATATCGGTCTATCATGTCATCATAAGTAGATAATACATCATCATAATACTAGATCAAACTCAAGGACTGGGATAGAGACGACCCTTGTCCTTCTTCTAAGGGCCTAAATGAGGGTAATCATCCTCTCCCTCTGAACTGCTATCATAAATCTCAATCATCGTGTCTCTATCTCCCGGGGGTGCTAAAGCCAGATTTGTATCCATCACCCGAATACCTCTGGGTGCAGGCCTCAGCTCACTCTCAGCACTAAGTGGGATATCACTCTTAATCCACCCTCCATGTGCTGATCCAATCCATTTGGCATAATTAAAATCTGAGACATACTTCTCTGCCTCAATCCTTCTCTTCTTACCTTCTTTTTCATCCAACAACTCTGTGGTTATACTCCTTTTATGAGCAGTAGTCTGTACTGACTCCTGTACCAGTCTATCCTGCACAGAAGTAGGGCGCTGGAACTCACCTGCTATCTCGGGTATAATAGGTGGTTTCCTCATCAAAATGCATCTAGAATGACTGCATCTGCTAACTTGTGCAAGCATCAAGTCATCATCATAAGCTGCATCGCCTCTGACCCGAGTATGATCCTATCTAACATCATGAGCATAAACTGCTCCTCTCCCAATATCTACCCAGACTCTAAAATCTAGAGGCTCTGGTCTCACTGATCTGGATGAGACTATAAATGCTATATTGTCAATCTCCAAGCCACCTCCTTTCTGAACTATCAGTCTCTCAAATCTGTAGAGCGTCTCTATAGCTAATCCATTATCTGGAAAAGCCCGCTCCATCAGAAATAACCAACCTTTAAACAAAGGCTGTAATCCTCTCTTCCAAGTGCTGAGGATCTCTTCTAAGGTCTTGGTAATCCCACACAAATACAAGTCCTCTACCAGAATTCGTAATCTGTGCCTGTAATCTGTCAATGTCTCCTCTTCCTGCATGCTAAAAATCTCCCATCTAATATGACACGTAACAGGATTAGTCTGTACACAACAAAATTTGCATGATTAATAATAATCACACATATTTTATTTCTAATTGTGCAGTATAACCCTACCCATAACTACCCAACTATTTCTACAGGGTGCTAATTAAATCTAAACTTACTACACTCACTAAATGCAATTCTTTCACATATTTATCTTTCTTATACTAGCAACCATGCTCTGATACCAACTAAATTCTATCACGCCCCGAGGGTACCCTAGTAGTGGCAAACAAGTCACACTTGATTACTACCACTAGTTTACCTTCAGAGAATGACAGGTTTTAAAACAACAGGATCTTTTAGTTGCTTGATAAGAAATAACAAATACATGAAAGAAATAACTTAGTGAATAAACATTACAGAACTATTATAAATCAAATAGTCCTTCTGAATTACACAACTAGATAATCTATTCTAATAGTACATAACCATTAAACTAAAATATAACCGTAGACTTCCAGCTCCTAAGCTCTTACCGGAGCCATACTCTTGGAAGTGACTAACCATGGTCGTAAGGTAAACCTGAAAAGACTGTTAGAGTATGAGCGAACCACAGCTCAGTAAATAAACAAACATATCATACATCACACAAGTTATTAGCAAATCATATGCAATGCAGGCACTCAACCATATATACAGATACAAGCTTGGATGATTTAGAATCCAAACAGGAAAAAGATTTACGCCCTCTTTTTAAGGGTTGAAGAACCATACTCAATGACCCACCTGCCCAGGAGAGACTAAGTACATAGGAGAATCAACGATTTCTCGTTTTAGGCTTATCACTTTGAATATAATTGATTAAACTGACCATCTCCTGCAATCCCCTTAGAAACTCCCTAAGTATTAATCCTTTCAAATCGATTCTACGGGCAGCGTTCTTCGATGCCACTTAGTTTTCGTAGGACTGACAGCCCAAAGAATACCTTGGAAGAACTAACACATTAGAACAACCAAGCACAACCAGAGAACCG
This sequence comes from Combretum micranthum, assembly GCA_024138025.1. Taxonomy (NCBI): domain Eukaryota; kingdom Viridiplantae; phylum Streptophyta; class Magnoliopsida; order Myrtales; family Combretaceae; genus Combretum; species Combretum micranthum. The sequence goes on from JAMXBD010005140.1 coordinate 20,759, forward strand.
AAATATTAATACGTAGCAGGCTGTCACCTAAAATATATGCAATAATGCAATTCGTGCAATGCATGATTAGGTTATTTAGTAAGTCAATAGTTCTTAATCAAGTTCATGGTGACCATGCATTACACACAATCATCATTATACTATTTCACAACATCAAATCATTGCATTATCGCTTTTGTAAGGATATCTTAACAATCATACAATCAGATCACAACATATTTTCAACAATGCAATCGTTTAATTATCTTTGCATTACATATTCAACTACTTACAAGCACAAACAGTATAATATGACTGAATTACTCACCTGCTCATACTGACTCAGCCGTAGTAATCAGCTGGTAGATCCTCTAGTGTATCAAAGTCACCTATTAAGATGAATAAAGTATTCATCAATATAGATTATATAACTAAATTTCTAATGTCCTAAACCAGGTATTTACCAAGTTTTGGTAGTGATTATTACAAATTTTACGTTATTCTATACTGGTCTCAATATAGAAAATTATAGTTATTTATTATTCACTAGTGTTGTCGTGTTTCTCCTATTTAATCTCGTATAATTATTTCATTATTTTTAGGAGTCACATTAGTAAAAAAATTTAACTTATTTCAATTTCCATTCTTACCTATTTTTATCTATTTAAGACAAATATTTGACTATTTACTAACTAAATATTTTTCCTTAATTCTAGGGTTTTAAGAATTATTAGATATTACTCTAAGTATTCTAAATATTTGTATTCACTCATCTATTTAATGAATCCTATATTATATTATATATATAATATACTCAGTAGATGTATTGCCATATGTATATGTATATATATATGTTCGGTTTTTGTCAAATAAGCTTTCGTTGAAGAATTTTGAGTGTACGCCGGCTCAAAAACGCCGGCCTTCAAACCTAGATGCCGGTGTAAACTTTGTTTTGAAAAATATTTTAGATTGGTTGCACCGGCTTTGAAAGCTGTCGGCTTTCAACATACGCCGGTTCTACGCTGTCGGCGTAAATCTCCAGGTAGCCGGCTTATGTTCATTTTTACGTGAAAATTATTTTTACGTAGCCTCTGATCAGTGTAAGCCGTCTCTACGCCGCCGGCCTATCCATGTAAGCTGTGGTGTTGAGCGATTACACTACCGGCTTTGAGGCAGTGTTGGTACTGTTCATCGTCTTCCTCACTGATCCGATTCATATTCTTTAAATTTTCCACGTTAAAAATATGCTTAAACCATTTGTAAGTGTTTATATAACTTATATAAGGACATAAAACAACTCTTAACACGTCTACAAACATATACTTAGATCTCGATCTTACAGAAGTAAAACTAGGGTTTCGGATTTTTACCTCGTTTGAGCTCGTCCGATGAAATCCAAAGCTTGTAATTGTGTTTATTACGTTCCTAAGATTATTAGAAGTCAGTTATAAGGCTTAAATTTGAAAGAAAACCATTCGAATTACCTCATCTTACCTTTGAACTCGTATTCAAGGGTTTTCAGTATGGTTTTTCCTTTGATTCAAACTTAGTTGATTTGATTTGTTTGTTCTCTGTTTTTGGTTTGTTTTGTTTGTTATTTGGGAGTAGTTTCGTGCTGAGGAGTTTAGGAAATAAAGAGGATTGTTTGTTTCCTCATTATAAGTCATTTAACACACATATATATAGAAGGAGAAGAAGAACGAAGTTGCGGTTGTTTCTCCCAATTCTCCTCCGATTTTGGCTGCATTTGATTTGTTATTTTCATCCTAATTAATGCTAGGGTGACTTGGCATTGTTTGATTGGTGTGGAGGTTGATTTTTTTGACAAATTAGATGAATTATGGTTGATTTTTCGGTTCCTCTTTTCCGCTCGTATCTTTCCACCGAATGCAGCCGCAAATTATATATATATTAGATAATTATTTGATTGAGTTTTAAGTTAATTTAACGAGTTATACAGGTACAAATTAGCTAATATTTGGGAGTATTTGTACAAAAATATGTTTGTAGAAGTAAACGAAACACTTAGATTTTCAAATAATACAATTTTCAGTTTTATATATACGTAGTTAATTATTCGCATAATTTTATCTCCCGCGATTAAGATTTCTTAAGCTCATTAGGTCAATTTTTATTTTAGGCTTCAATAGCTTAAGAAAATTTGAATTAGAACAATAGTGTGATTTGATTATTTATTTGGAGTTCAAATTTTGAGTTATTCAATAGTTTATGTTTTCGTTGTGTATTTATAATCCTATCGGTTTATCTTAAGTCATCGTTTTCTGTCTATAAGCGTAAATAATCGTTTACTTAGTATTGTACTTAATACGGAAACTAAACTATATATATATCTTTAGTTTTGATACTTAACGTGATATCTTATTAGTAGCTATTAATACTATCTAAGGATCTTGAATTTATGGTTTAAATCTAAGTACAGGCTCATTACTTCTCGTTGTTCTAATCTCGAATTATTGCCGAGATAAAAAAAATCATTTAATCTCTATATTTGTATTTTTCTATTTAAATCTTATTGTATATCAGATTTCGGGTCTAAATTTTAGATTTTCTTTTAATCATATCTTGAATTATTCATTCAAGATACGAAATCTCGTTTTTGGTATCAGCTAGGGTTTTAGAAATTCTTTATTTGAATTCTAAATCCTTTATCTAACCAAATTCTAGGTATTAATCTATTCTTAGACTTCAATTAGAATCTAAGTCTTTTATCTAGTTCATACAATCTATTATAAAGTCGTGTACTAATGTGGAAAATTCCCGGGGTTTACAAATAATATGAAACTAAGTTTAATAGACTTCTAATATTAATATGACATGCATTTCATGTCCTCATATTACATTAGCATGGTATTCTTGTCACGTATTTACAAATTCGTTTATGTGGTAATGCTTGTTGGGACCAGTGAGTTTGCTTGTAGGTTGCCATAGAGTGGTCAACTTCGCAGAAGCTAAGCATGCTTCGAAGGAGATCGTTTGTGTTAGAGTTGGCTTAAGAGTGTTAATACTTAGTGAGATTTCTCAAGTTTTATGACAAGTGGAAGTTTTTGAAAACGAAAATGATTCTCTAAAAGATTGCTTGTGTCCTGTGGGGCTCCGGTAGAGACTATTACCCCAGGCGGGTTAGGTGAAGAGAAATTCCTTCTACTTTGGTATTGAGTTTCTCATGGGCATGAATTACTAAAATTATCCTTTAACCCCTAGGGAGGGCATAAATCCCCATAGGTTTGAATTCCGGTCATTCAAACCACGCTTGTTGCATATGATTAATCCATGCATAGCATATGATTGCTAATTCTACTTATTTAATCTTAATGTTTGGGCTAAGATTTTGTTATTCATCGAGCTTTATGTGCTCACACTCTCTTAGACTATTGAATTACAAGGTTTTAAGCAAGAAGACCAAACCAAGCTCAAGTGCGGGAGTTGGACTTTTTGGACCATGTATTTTGTTAAGGCGAAAACCATATATGTAATAGAGACTAGTTATGATTGTAATAGCTTAAGTTAAGTTTGTTTATCTTTATAGACTTTTAGGTTATGGGTTCGGTTCAAACCCCGTAGACCTTAGTTTGTTAAGCTTTATGATGAGTTCTAGATGTGTTTATGTTCTTTTGTGGTATATATATATATATATGTATACAATATCTTTCTCACTCAAACAACTTTCGATCCTGTTTTCATTGTCTACTTCAATTGGGGAACATTAGTTGTATAGTGTTTATGTAACTTTCTAGAGCCCTCAGTTAGTTACATAGCTTACTATTACGACTAGGGTGCCCGGTAGGGGAGTGACACATAGTACTAATAATATAATAATATCATTAAGAGTAATAATATAATGAATGATGATGACGATGAGTGGTCATTATAATAATAATAATAATAATAATAATAATAATAATAATAATAATAATAATAATAATAATATTCATACTAATCATAATAATTATATTGATAATAATAATCAAAAGAATCAAATCAATAACAATCATATAGTAGTAATATTTTCCAACTCTAAATTACTTTTATTACATTTTATTAATCCTTTAAATTTTTTTAGTTGAATTTACTTTCTAAATCTTACTTTATTTCTCTTATTACACATATGTATATATATATATATATATATATTGTATTGGCTTTGGACGAAATGGACTTAATCAGGAAAATTTTATATGTACGTTTGACGCCTATGTTGCCAGCGTTGATTCCCATATGCCAGCGTTCGTATAGATTTTATACATTTTGCTCTAGGGTAAGCCGGCCTTAAAGGCCACCATTGTAAGCTTGTACGCCGCCAATGTATAATTATATGTTGTCGGTGTACGTGTAATTTTACGTAGTTCAAAATATTTACGTAGCCTCTGTTCGAGGCTTTGCTGCTTCTACGCCACTGGCCCATCCTTGTAAATCGTCGACGTTGGGGGTATAAGCTGCCAGAGCAAGGACGATGTTTGTTTATCGTCTTCTCCAATTTTCCTCTGTTTCGAATTTTAATTTTCTTATATTATTTATATATTCTACTTGTATTTAAACTACTTCTAAATGTTTTTACTTGCTTCATAAGCATTAAACGTGATATATCTCTATCCATATCATCTAAAAATCATTCTACACATAAATTTTTTATAGCTTCTATGCATGTAGTAAATATTGCTAGAGTTTGAAGTAAATTTACCTTGTTTGAGATGTAATGGTGTTGATATACTCCCATACCAAGCTTGACACAAACCTAGATTAATAGAATTATCTTTTAAGCTATTTTTTTTATTACGTAACTAACTTAAAACGAATTGCACTTACCTCCACTCGTTGATTCCTTAAGCTTGTTTTAGTGGCTGAGTTTTGTCTATTATATTTTTAAATTGATAGGGTTGTTTTGTATGTTGTTTGATGCAGTTTATTGGCTACTAAGGGGTCATTATTAAGCCTCATGTGTGTGTGGTGTGTGTGTGAGTGTGGTAGAAAAGATGGATAAGGATGCAGTAGCTCTTGGCCGAGAAGGAGGAGTTTTTCTTCTCCAAATTGCAACTTGATCTTGCATGATTTGTTGCATTTAATGAGCTGCATACTTAGCAAATTTTGATTGATTTATGTTTTGGTCATCTTGACTTTATGGAGCAAATTTAGGCATTTGTTTTGGAATTTCGACTGTGCAAAACTTGAAGAA
>JAMXBD010005141.1:0-25880 GCA_024138025.1 Combretum micranthum
AGATAAATAACAAAAGATAGAAGATTTTAGAAGAAATCTACTCTAAGACTTAAAAACAGAATTCCTCCAAAAGCTTCCCAAAATAAGGATTCTACCCGGGGAATCAAGATGGTCTCAGGTGCAAAAAGATAATCCTGCAATATCAAAAGTCTATAGGGGTATAAGCATAACTAGCTTAGTAAGATATTCCTTATGCAAAAGTACTCATAACAGGCAATCAACCAAGTTTATTAATCAAGCATATGAAATGCAACAACCATATGATCAAACATTACATACTACTATCCGGTTTCGTATGTATGATGGATTTATCCCTCCATCGGTGGTTAGGGAATGCTTTGAACTGGGTCCTAAACGACCTCCTTAAAAGTTTGCATGCGTCTTGGGGTTCCAACAAACCGTACTACTAGTCCCGAGCTTTCTATACCCAAAGCAATCGATCCGGCTTGACTACACCTTGAGGCCGTATTCCCAAAACGTCCTAATCCACAAGATGTAGCTAGACAGCTTACCTTTCTGGTCCCACATTGAGGAGTAGTAGCAAAACTTTGAAATGATATTCTAAGTGATATGTATGAGCAATTTATTATATGGGGATTCTAATATGACATTAAATCGTTTAAAGCGATCAAGCAATAATTGCACACATAACAATATATACATAGAAGCAATTATATCAATCACAGATCGGGTTCCAATATACTTATCGTTCATTGATCGCACATAACAATTCACATACATAATTCCCATGATATCCCACATGCATATCAATTTTACCTTTTCCTAACATCTAGTGCTCTATTCTACAAGCACATGTACGAATACATAAACGTAAAGGAAACTCACTCGTCCATAGCGATCTTCTAGGAGTGGAAGTAATCCTCGGGAAGAGAAGATCTTGGTCCTTAACACCTAAACAAAAGAAATACCCTAAGTGAGTATTTCATCCAAGATCTACTCAATATCTTTAATTCTATCTTATTGAATTCGTCAAATTCGTATGAATGGAAATCCCAACTTAAAATGGCCATAACTTGCTCATTTTAACTCGGAATTTCGCATATTATATACCGATTTCTACCTACTAGAAAAGATCTATCAATTTCTAACGTTATTTTTATCAAAATAAGTTATTTGGGTCTTGAAATAGTAACGTACAGATTTGATATGAAAATTCCAATTTCAAAACTTAAGTTTCAAACTTTTCTTCATTCAAGAGCTTTTGTACAAAAATAAAGACAATTGTATGGTTGAAAAATCCTTTGAATACATATATATATATATGTATATATAGACTCAAACCATATGCATGAATTTAGTGGTGTTGTCTCAACAATGTTCTTGTAAAACAATTTGTCTTGAAAGTGAGAAAAGCTAAGACTTGAAAATCTCATTTTTAGTTTTGTTTGGAAAATTTATTAGTAAGTATTTACTTTTTTTAACTCAATTTCTTAACTTTGAGAATAATTACATTTTGAAAAAGAAATTTTTAATCTTTTAAGATTCCCATAACTTTATTTCTATTGGTTTGGAAAACATAGTTTTTCTAAATACTTCATGGTTATATGTTCTAAAGCTTTTCTAAAGTTAGATCCACTTTAAAAGAATAATATCAATAATCTTATAAGTTAATTTTGAAAAACTTATCTAGATTTTAGTATTTTAGAGTGTTGATGGAAAACTTTGATAAAGGAGTTTAGGAAAACCTTTGTTTAAACAAGAATTAAGTTTAAAGAAGCTTTCTTATTTTATTGTTGAAAAGAGAGTTTGTAATGATTTTATTCAAAAATCCCATATGGTAGTATTAAAACTTAAGCTTAAACTTATCTAACCTTAGAAAATATTTGTTAAGATAAAACTTTAAGTTTTTATGGAAAAATTATTTCTTATGTGACAATTTATTTTTAAACAGAGTTCTTATTTTTATTACTTAAGAAAACTCATTTTCATTATGGTTGAGACAATATCAACATGTTCATGCATGAATGAGAATATTTAACTATGAGAAATGAATAAAAACAACATAACAAGGTAAATGAAATAAGAGCATAAAAATAAAGTCAAGTATTGAGAACCTTAGCTTCATCAAGGTATCCCGGGACTAAGCATGACTAGTCCCAAAAGAAAAGAAAAGCAAAGAAAGAAAATTGTTTTGACTTGATAAGGATAAGTCTAAGACTAGAAAGACTAGTTTTAATAATTTGCATAAAACAATTAAATAAATAAATTGCAAGACATGAAAATAAAGAAATAACAATTGAGCTTATATGCTCTAAATAAATATATATACATAATATACATAATATACATAATACTTTATATAAGTTAGATTAGAAACAAATATAACAATAATAATAATCAACATAATAATAACATAATAGAAGACATGAACAAAAACAAAACATGAACATATTGTTGCTTCTTTAAGAAACATACACTAAGCTCATGTTAAGTTAAATGAACGTGATGAGTATGTGAAAGAAACTTTTACCTAAGGTTATGTGTTTGTTGGAGAGGAATAGAATGGTTTATAGTAATATGTGGGAATTAGTTTTATGGAGAAAGAGAGAATTTGAGAGAGGGATTTTATGGAATGATTTTGGTAGAGTTTTTGTAGGAAATGAATTGTGTGAAAGAATAAAGGAGGAAGGGGGTATTTATAGAGTTTTGGAGTGGAAATTAGATGTAATTAAATAAATTGAAAAAGAAGTAAAATTGAGATTGATGGAGAGGGGAGGCACCGGCTTGCTTTATGTAAGAGGGGGAAATTGATTTATTTTGTTTGTTTTGTAATAAAAGAAGTAATTTGTAAAGTATGATGTGATTAAAGTTGTATGGAGAAGATAAATTGTAAGGTATAGGTATGATAGTGTGTAAGAATTGAGTGTAAGAAAAAGTAGAAATAGATGAATAGTAATAAATAGTAGAAAAGTACTATGAATAGTAGACTAGACAATTAAAATACCGATAGCAAAGAAAATACACGTAATTGAGCTATATTTGATATTTTTAGTTACCAAAAAATTCTAAAACTTATATTTTGAAATCCTTATATTTTTACGAATCTATTGGTGTTATCGGAATATTTTTACTATCCGGTGCACCGGGGCATGGTTTTTGAAAACTGATCCCATTCGGATCCAAAAGACACTAGAAAATTAAGAATATGATATTTTTAAGCTTTCCTATATTATTACAAACCATATTCCACAATTATTTCAATTTCGTTTTCTAGGGTTTACGAATACGGGATTGCCGAATCTAGATTCACTAGATTAAACATAGAACTAGGTTAACTTTAGGGTTCCGACTTGACTTCCGGTTCTTAGGGTTTACTTATATTTACTAAAAAATCTAGGGGCTTACATTGATAACAATTATATCCTAATATTAGGTAATCCTTCCTCCTTTTTCGTTGCATAAGAAAATTTTTACTTTCAATCTCAACCTCTCCATCCATGATAAACTCAAATGAGCCTAGATCTGTTCCTCTCGAAGCTACAGTCTCACCCGTGAATTGAACATTCAATCCATTAACATCCTTAAAATTCACTTTCTTCTTTCGATAGTCTACAATGGCTTTGGCAACGACTAACCAACTCATACCCAAAATCACTTCATGTCTGCTCATCACCAATACTATTAAATCACACCTCGTACCATGTCCGTGAATCTCCATTGGACAATCCTTTAACATCTCATTTGTTATCATAATGCTTCCAGTAGGGGTTTTAACACGAAAGTTAGAGGCAACAATGACTATTGGTAGACCAACTTGTCTAGCCAATCTAATGGTGATAAACGAGTGTGTGGCTCCCGTGTCAAACAAAGCATAGGCAGTCGCTTTAGCTACCCATATGTGTCCTGCGTCCAACACTCACTAATCACTAACTTCATACCATCCTAACTTATCTTCCTAACTTCATTAACTTAACTAAGCTTGTGTTTCTTTCCTTAAACTTGAACCTTAACAACTTAAAAACAACATAAAAACATGAGCAAAAAGTAGGAGATTTACCTGTAACAAGGCCGAAGTCCGAACCATCATCCTCCTCAAGAGTAGCAAATCTAAAATTTTCATCTCCCATCTCCTCGCATACCCATTATCCTTCGAGGTTATAGATCCTCATCATGTGCATCGCTGACCCAGAGCGGCTACCATTATTTCCACCAATCTCATTCTCGGGTCTTGCTGCTGCTAATCCTCCAAAAGATCTAGCTGGACCATTCTTCCTCTATGGGCACTTATTGGCAAAGTGACCCATTTTCTTGTAGACCGAACATGTGGTGGTGGTCTTCTTTGGGCAATTAGCAATCTTGTGAGATGAATTCACCATAGAAATAACACTTATCCTTTAACTGTGGGTAGCTCTTGGGGTAGTGATCCCCCTTACATTTCCAACAGCTAATGCCCTTAAGGGTAAGCTATCCCCACTAGTGTTACTCTTAAGGCCATAAGACGGTTTAAATTTCCTTTGAGAGAATCCAGATCCTGATCCCCATTAAACTTCCTTCCAAAAACCGAAGGCATCCTTTCTGCAGTCTTGCCCTTTCTCTTTTTAGCCCCTTCCACTATCCGAGCCCGTTCCACTAACTCTCTAAAAGATTTAATATCAAATTCTTCTAGTGTCACGCCCTAGAGGATACCCTAGTTGTACTGTATTGTATGTAGTATTAATTCCTATACAATACAACTAGTTACTCTAAAGGATGTGATATAAAAACAGGATCTTTTAAGTTGCTTGATAAGAAATGATGTACATACATAAAATATAAAAAACAGATAAAATAAACTTCATATAAATTATGTATAAACTATTACAAACTGTTTTATCAACTTACAACTAGGAACATAAAATAGATGTAAATTTATAATACAAGAGATCTAAATCTCCATTAACTACTTCCATAACTTGCTAACTTGGCTTCCTTACTTGTTCTAACCCTTGAGATGGTACTAGCCACAGTTTGAGAATGATCCTAAAAAATCTGTTGAAGTATGAGCATTTCTACAGCTCAGTGAATAGCCATCACATATTACACATCAAGCACAGCAAACAAGTAATTTATCAAACAAGTGTAATCCAACATTCAAGCATATGTACAATTACAAGTCTAGATAACCGAACTCCAAACAGGATGTAGATTTGCGCCCTCACATCGGGGTTGAAGGAACCTAGTCAAGGATCATAACCTTATGACCCACCTGCTCAAGAGAAATAGAGAACCATAGGAATAACAACGCTTACTTTATTCTTTACTTTATGATTATAGTTTCTTCACTCAATTTTCTTTTGGAACAAAGAGACTCCATTAAGTGTTAGTTATTTCAAGCCGATACCACAGGCAGTGTTCCTTCTTTTGCCAAGTAATTCCCGTGAAACCGAACAGAACAGGGATAATCTTTGAAGAACTAGGAAATTTACATCTAGAAGAACCAAGCATTAACCGAGATCCGAAATACTAACACGTAGCAAGCTGTCACACTTTTATGCAATATTTATGCAAGTTATGCAATGGATGATCTTTTAAGTTATAAGCCTATCAGTTATAAGTTGATTATAAGACGACCAAGCAGTTTACAGACAATATTCGACATGCTTCAACAAATTTCCACAAAAATCTTGTTATCACTTTTAATAAGCATAATTTGACATTCAATTCATCCACCACTTCAACAAGAACAATTCCCATCCCCACATGCATCATACAATCATTTTCATATATAACTTTAGATGCTACTAATATTACAAACAATGTAATAGATCATAGTTACTCACCTGCTCATAGTGCTTTCAATCGTAGTAATCTTCCAGGAAGTTTAAATTTGACTCAGATTCAATTATTAGATGAATGAAGTTTTATAAATAAGATAATTGACTTTGTAATTGATTTTTAATGAGTGTCTAAGTGTCCTATATTTTTTACCCTAAGTAAAGTTATTTCTATCAATTCTAAAGGTAGTCTATATTTAATTATTTAAAGACTTATGAAATATCTTATATTTTTATAAAATTCGTATAAATATACTTTTTCTACTAAAAGTGATCTAATTAGTTCTAAATTCATGTTTTTAGTACAAAATCTTTAAGTATACTTATATTACTTATTTTAGCTTACATTTTTATATATAAATAAGTGTTAAAAAGCTTATTTTACCTATAGTATGCTAGTTACTTAATTTATTTGTTTGTAAATAGTTTTCTATAATTAGTGTAAGACTTTCTTAAGTCTTATTTTTTATTTCTTAGCTTTTTATTAAGCTTCTACTAATGGCAAAGAATTTTAATGAACTTCAATCTATATTATCCATTAATGTGTTTATTGAAGACAATATTTTCTATTATTGTTTACTTTGTCTTTCAACCTTATGTAAGATGAATTCTTAATTAGAATTAAGAGAGTTCCATTTAGATTACTAATGACTATTTCTACATTATTTTTAAGTTCATCAAAGCAATTGTTGTGTATTCGATTTATAGCATATTTCTTAAGATTGTTTCTAATCCATTTAAACTCCTTGTCTACATTTTAGTAAATTTCTATTATGAGTCTTAAGTTCAAGACTTCTCATAGGTAATATATTGGCTATTTTTATTTGTTTAGATGACAACTATAATATGTTTACTAATTTATTTTGAATCATAAAGTCATGAGCTAGAGTTTTCAAGACAATAGTCTTGTAGTGACATCAAAGTTTGATTCTAGGGTTTTCTAATGCCTAGACTAATTTTCTTCAAAGTTTCTCTTCATTCTAATTTATTCAAAATAATCATCCTACATTATTTCCACTTACACTACCATCAATATAACTTTATGGAGGCTTCTAATAAAATGTCTACGGCAATGTTTGTCATTCATATTCCTAATTTAGAGTGAGAAAATTAATCAAAGATTAGTGTAGACCTTACCTTAAGAGTGTAGAGGAGTAGATGACAATTCCTCCTTCTTATTTTGATTGAGACCTACATATTTTAGTAATTTGGTAAGTCTACTACATTTTATGAATAAAATAACTAACTATATAAATTCTTACCTTTGTTTTCTAAATTGTAGAATGGTTGGAGTCTTGATTAGTTTATCTAAATTTGTTGGGAGGTCAAATGTGAAGGCTAGAGGTTGCAAAGGAGGGAAATTTGAAATTGTGGAATGTGAGTGTGTGTATGCGCAAATTACTGTGCAACAAGGGGAGGAGTGGGCTGGTAGTTGAGAAGAGTTTTAATTTTTCTTGTTGACTTGGTCATATATTTATAGAGATAGGTAACTTATTATTGAAGAGTTAAATTAATTTAATTAAATTTTTTCGTCTAATTTCTGCTGGATGTAGGTGCTGTCACGGTGAAGTTAAGGGAGAGGTAGGCAGCTTTCCAAGTCCATTTTGCTGATTTGTAAGTGTTATATTAAGTGTAATAATTATGGCATTGTTGGAGCAATTTAATTGGGTCATTTGTCCAAGTTTGGAGCCTCTTATTCTACCTAATTTAACCTTGTGCAGGTGAGAGCTGTAATAATTTTAGAACAGCAACATGGAGTCTAATTTTACCGTAATTCATCCCTACAATTTGGTAAAATAGTAAAAAATTTAAATATCTAACTAATTACGTCAAAAACTATCCCCTACGCGTATATTAATATCTGTTACGTAAAAATTTTATTAAAAAAAATTTAATTTTGGTCTCAAAATATTTCTACAATATGGTTGACTTCAAATTTTAAGTTTAAAATTTACGCGATTTAGTATTTTTAAAGTTTTGTCTTACGCGATTAGGGTTTCGGGGCCTAAAAGGTCAAAATATAAAATTGGTGTCTATGGACTCTAAGTTTTCTAACTAAAAATATGGTGTGGTCTAAATTTTTATTTGAAGTCTAAATTATTAATTATGGGTCTATTTATAGCTTTTTAGTACGTATTTATAATCCTAATGGTTTATCTTTAATGGGTCATTTTTATCCATATACATACTATAAGTTATTAGCTTTCTAATAATTACATCTATTTATACTTACATCCGAGGTTTTTGGATTCCGATTATGAATTCTAACTATAGTGTCTTTTAATAATAATAAAAAAAAAATTTGTAACCTAGGGTTTTTTGATTATAAATAGGTTTACAACACTCTAGAATTTCTAACTAAGGCCTAACCGGGTAAACAAACTCTAATATCCATCCTAAGTTTTACTATCCTATTTCCTTAGAATTCTCGGGGTTTACATCCAGCCTCATCCTCAACTCCTCATCTAATCCATTTAATAAAACTTGTCTTTTCAGCTCCTCGCTATACTTGTAAGATTCCGGAACATATTGCAGCAACCTATTGAATTCAGTCTCATATTGCTCTACTGTTCGGCCCTTCTAAGGAATGTGCAGGAAATCTGCACTAAACTGTACCAGGAGACTTCTCGGGAAGTAGTTTTCCAAAAACTCATGATAGAACCTTTCCCAAGTGATCGGTGGCATGAGCTCTCTTTGCTTGGAGTCCCACCAAAATCTTGCGTTAAGCCTAAGCATATAAGTGTTATAGTCAACTCTCAGGTGGTGCGGCACCTCAAAAACATTGAAGGATCGCTCTATCTGAGCTAACTAATCCTCAGCCTCATCCGGTCATCCAAAAGCCCCTTCAAAGTATCTATTACTCTTAATGAACTCAGGTAGGGAGCTCTTGTATGGCCTCATTAGTGGTGGAGGAGGCAAAGGCGCAGTATGAGAATGCGTGCTTTCTTGTGCTGGCATCCCTACATAAGCTTGTGGTGCTGGTGGTAGCAGAGCTGGAGCTGGAGTTGGTGCTTGTGCCGGTAGAGTCTACCGAAGTGCTTCAAGCACTTGAGTCATTTGTGCCATTTATCCAAGCATGGCTTACAAAGCTACCTGAGTAGCATCGGTGGGAGGGTTTGGAGGTGCGGCAGCTTGTTGCCCTTCTTCTATAGTGGGTTTGTAAACCCCTAAAGTTTTAAGAGTAATTTAAGCTTAAAACCTAATTAGAAAGTCAACCAAAATCCCAAGTCAACAAAACCCTAGTCTTTTGCAACCGTTCAAATCCGGCATTTCTGTTTAAGTAACCTTAGAAAAGTTAGTACGAGTTTAGTATGTAGAATAGTTCGTAATAACCTGAGAAAGCTTAAAAATATCAAATTAGTCAAACCACGATTCGTTTTGAGCATAACCAGACACAGTTCTCGAAAAGCATGTCTCAGAGCTTGAATTAGTAAAAAAATTCCGAATATACCGTTAGACTTGTAAAAATATAATATTTTCAAAAATATTAATTTCATAATTTTTCGGTAAATAAAAATATCAGATATCGTAATTATATGCGTATTTTCTTACTACCGGTACTTAAATTGTCATGTCTACTTTACATTAAACTATTTTCTATTATTCTACACTATTAATCTATTTATACTTTTTCTTACAATCTACTCTTACAAACCATACCTCTATTTCTTATAATTTTCATTTCCAATACAACTTCACGTCTTTCATATCTTATTTTTCATTTACAAAAATACAAAAAAATAAAATTCACTCCCTCTCTCCTCTACAAATTGTGTCGGCCATGCCCTCTCTTCCTCTTCAATTTGTTTTACTTTCATTTATTTAATTAACACAATTAACCTCCCACATTTTCCTATAAATACCCCTTTTCCTTCCACTTCTTTCACAACTTCCATACACTAAAAATTACTCTCCACAAACTCTTTCAAGTTTCTCTAGTGTTCACTTCTTCTCTAGGTAATAGTTTTAGCTTTCTAAGTGTTCATTTACTTAGTATGAGCTTAATATGTGTTTTCTAAACCATGAAGGTTAAAGAAAGCAACAATAAGTTCATACTTTATTTTTATTCATGAATCTAATTTCTTTATGTTGCTTTTATATATGTTACTAAATATAACTTTGTAGCTATATATATATATATATATATCTTTTAGAGTATATAAGCTCATTGTTTTGCAATTTATTTACCTTCCTTGCAATTTATTTACTTTCATGTTGTTTTTAATACTAGTCTTTCTAGTCTTAGACTTGTACTCATCAAGTCAAAACATTTTCTTTTTTTTTATGGGACTAGTCTATTCTTAGTTCGGGGATACATTGATGAAGCTAAGGTTCCAATACTTGATTTATTTATTTACTAGCTTATTCTTTTAAGTTATTATGTTTCCTTATGCTTTCATAACCTTATGATTCATATTCATGCATGAACATAATGATTTTTGTCTCAACAAAAATAAATGAGGAAATGTTTTCTTAAAATAAAAATTCTTTTCTAGAAATAAAAGTAGGAAGTAATTTTTCCTAAAACTAAGGAGTGTTAACAAACTTAGAGGAGTTCATAGGAATTTTTATAAACATTCATGACATAGAAAGGACTTTTTGGAGTAAACAAAAGTTTTACTAAAACTTTACTTTTCATCAAGTATAAGAAATTCCTTTCATGAAAATAAAATAATTTTTAAGAAACAATGAAATTATTTCTATGAAGATATAATTGTTAGTATTAGAAACAAAGGAAATAGAATCAGTCTTTGAAAATTTAGAGGAAAAGGAATTTACTCATAACTTGAAATTTTCTCTAAAAAAAGAATTTTCAAAAGTTCCACTTTTCTTTAAAAGACTTTACTTTTACAAAAATTCATGGATTGAGACAACTTCATTAACTTCATACATTTGACATGAGTCAATAAATATATGTATATGCATTTCAAAGGTTTTACAAGCTATTATAATATCTATCTCTTCAAATTGAGCTTTTGTTAAAACAAGGAATTCAAGTTTGTGAAAATTCGTGGTGAATCTGGTCAGCACCTTTTCGAGACCCAAATGACTTAGTTTGATGAAAATAGTTTTAGAAATAGATATATCTTTTCGAATAGGTAGAAAATGGTATATAATATGCGAAATTCCGAGTTAAAATGAGCAAGTTATGGCCATTTTAAGTTGGAACATCCTCCTATCCGATTTTACTGCGATTTTTAAGATAGATTTAGAGTTTTCAAGAATAGAAATTTTATGAAAGACTCATTATGGGTATTTCATCTTGTTTAGGTGAAGGAGGAACCGAGTTCACTTTCCCGGAAGACTTATTCGATTAGGAGCTATCGACATGAAGTGAGTTAATCCTTTACTAAGTTACATTTCTTTGGGTGTGCTTGCAGGTAGAAGCACTAGAAGATAAGGAAAAGATAAAATTATTGTGTGATTTGAATTTATGATTGGTTGAATATAAGTTAAGAATATCAAAAGAGAAATCGATAATTAAATTGTGATTCTTACATTGATATGATGAATATTGATTTGATCACCTTTAAACTTGAATTTAACAAGGATGAAATAACCTTATATTGAAAATAATTCATGCATATCATATTTGTGAGTCACATTTGTTTCACTACTATTCTTCGTGTGGGGAAACGAGGAAATAGTAGTGGTAGCTAGTAGGAACTGGAAAGTCTACATAGGCCAGTAGGAGCCGAAAGTTTACAGGGCGAGCAGGAACCAGCAAATCTACAAGTATTGATGGTCGTATGGGCCTATAACCTCCCAACCCCTGACATGGAGGGCGTAAAATCCATGCTATATATGATTTCTGGTTAATCTTATGTATTTTGTTTGCTCATGTGTTTGGTGCATTTTCATATGATTGTTTAAATACTTGTTTGATTTATGGAAATGTCTTGTAGATGGAAATTATCTTACTAAGCTAGATTTGCTTATACCCTTATAACTTTTTGTTACAGTATGATTAGCTTTGGTTGGCACCGAGGAGCCCTATATGCCAGGTATGAGCTAAAGCCATTAGGAGTTTTTGGGAGAAGTTATATGTATTTAGTTTTGAACATAGACTTCTCAAAAAATCTCTATAGTAGGCTTATGTTATAGTTATGTTTACTTTGTTAATGGACCATTTAAGACGGGGAAATGCCCCTAAGATGATGTAAGAATTTGTTACTTAAACGAAGATTTCATGTTTATTTATATAAGTTCTTGCTTACTTTTATTATCTACTTAAATGTAATACCTCTGTAAGTCTCCTACTATCTTGGAAGTATACCTTGCATGTGATATCAAAGCTCCTGCGTGACTAAGATTGTCATTCATTGGCTTTAATATTACATGTGGCGGATGCCACATTTAAGGTACCTTCTGAGGCGTGACAGTTTAAGTTGGTATCAGAGCGCAAGTTTTAGATAAAAGATAGTAGAAATAGACTTTAAGATAGATAGTAAGAAGCTAGAACTTGAGCTTAAGATCTGATCCTTTTCTTGTTCTATTGAATCTTTAACCTTCCCCGAAGTTAAGGAAAAATCCCGAAATTTCCTTAAGGAACCAGATGAGACCTTTGTGAACTACCACCTTAGGTTGAGAGTCCTATGTGAAGAATTTGCGTTAGTTGGAAGACCCGAACTGCTCAAGAAATGTTTAAGCTGTGGAGGAAAGGTTTGAAACATTCTTTATGGAGTAACTTGCTCGAAGAACTTAGATTCGATGTTGTAAGCAGATGAAGGTGGAGTGACGTGGAGGTGACCTACATGGTAGAAAGAATGATGGTTTTTATGTATAAAGAGACCATGTTGCAAGCGATGACCTTTATCTTAAAGGCGAAAAGAACCCGACAGGACCTAGACTTTCGAACATGGAACAAGTTAAGACGCCTTTACATCTATGCGCATGATGAGTTGGCAGACCACAGCAACTGGCTAAGGGCTGACGTGAAAGAACGATTCTACTGGTATGCCGCCTACAGACGTATTGTCCCCATGCCATCGGAATGTAGTACCCAACCAAAGTCCATTGGAATGCAGCTGGACACAATCCTAGATGAAGATTTCATCATGGAATATGCCCAAGGGAATGAAGAAAATGGAGAGACAGAAGTAGATCCTGAAGAAGACCCCGACGAAGACCTAGAACCTGAGGAAACTCCGTCTGCATCTCTTTGGGAAGATAGTCCCCTGATTCCCAGTTTGGTACCTCCGCGAAGGTTGAGTCAGGATGTTTCCATGGAGACAATTGCAAGAAACAACCCTGTGATGATCTCTGACTCAGAAGAAGAAGGAACGAGAGATAACCCACAATGGAGGAATGCTTTTATGCCAAGTAGATTTTTGAGGAGTAGGTCTCTAACCCCTACCGTAGCAGTGGCCCCTGAAGGAGGAAACCAAGAAAGACATGAGGCAACAAACAACACCACCCAAGGAGAAAGGATTTCTATGAACGAAGAAGTATGGCCATCTCAGGCAAAGATCACCTCGAGGTGCAGAGGAAAGAGGATGACCGTAAGTCAATATCTGCGACAGTTTGTCAAGAGGCAAAAAGGTTCCTCTAGCTGAAGCATAAACCCGGCACCATCACCATGAGGAAGGGAAGATGGAGGAAGGAAGAAGTGAAGGAGATGAACACAACCCCGACGAGTCCAACAAAGCCTTTTTCCTAGGATTAAGATAGGCATATCCTTGCTTGTAATGTGTGAATGTTCTTGCTTTAATGATTATGCTTTAAGTATTTCCTTTTCTAAACAACTATCTTTTGCTGAGAACGGTTTTAACCTTCTCAAAACTATTTAAGGGTTATCACCCTCTTCTGTTTTGATGAGAAGTACCTTTTGTTTGATTTAATGATTTTTTTTATTTAATTGCCTTAAACATTCCTGTGCAAATTTCCGATATTTCCGATCTTTTTCCCTTATAAAGATTTAAGAAGTCTAAAACTAAGAATAATTAACAAACGAGGTAGTAGAGGTAGGAGACGTGAAAGTTGCGCATCTAATAATGTTCCAGCTGAGCCAGAAATCCACCAGTAGGCCAACAAGCGGCACCACCAAATCCCCCACAAAACCAACAAGGTGATGTTTAGGCTGCGATCAACCAACTAGCTGGTCTGGTCAATAACTTTATGCAACATGCACAAAACATGCCACCACCAGTTGCCAATGCACCGGAAGCAACAGTTGAGGCACCAGCACCAGCACCACCAGAAGCTGAATCTCAGACTTTTCCTTTACTAGCACCACCGCCACCTAGACCTTACCAAAGTTCCTTGCCTGACTTCATCAAAAGTAATCGATAATTTGATGGGAGTTTCGGAAAGCCAGAGGAAGCGGAGGACTGGCTAGCACAGATAGAAAGATCATTTGCTGCATATGAAGTGCCCCATCACCTTCGTTTGGATTATGGCACTTATATGTTAAGATTCAACACTAGAGTGTGGTGGGAATCAAAAAGTAGAGAATTGCTATCACCAGTGACCTGGGCAACCTTTAGAAGGGAGTTTTTGGAGAATTATTTTCCTGGAAGTTTGAAGGTACAATATAGTGGAGATTTCCTTCACATATCTCAGAAAGAAGGACAGTAGAACAATATGAGACCAAGTTTAGTCGTCTACTCTAGCATGCACGGAATCCTTTAGGCATAGTGAAGAGCTAAAGAGGCAAGTCTTCCTGAGTGGCCTGGACGAAGACTTGAGGATGCGTCTGGAGGAGTTGGATCTAAGGACCCTCCGTGAATTGGTTGAAAGGGCTCGCATTATAGAAGGAGCCAAGAAGAGGAAAAGTAAAGCACCTGAGAAGAGAACCTTTGTGTTTGGAAAGAGACTCAAGATAGTTACAGTCCCAGTTTTCAGAACAAGAAGTTTAAACCCTTCAACAGTTACAGAGGAAGTGCTAGTGGTAACAAGGAGGCATCAAAGGTCAAAGTGACATGCTGGAAATGTAAAGAGGAACATTATCCAAGAGGTGCCCCTTGCTTCAACACAAATGCTATTTTTGTGGAGACCCTAGCCACAAGATCAGTGACTGCCCAAAGAAGGCTTCCACCGTTTGCTTTGTATGCAAGCAAACTGGGCACTTCGCCAATGAATGCCACAAAGAAAGAATGCCCCAGCTAGACCGTTTGGTTCAATGGGAGGAGCTGCATCGGAAGAATGGAAGTGGAGGAAGCAACTCGAGCCGTTCAGGACAGCTGTCCATGGGATGAGAATTTACAACTTGGAAGGGCAGTGGGTGTGTGAAGAGTCGGACATGAAGGAGCTGAGTTAGCACCATGGATGGAGATTGTGGCCTAGATTTTGGACTGGTGACAGGTTAGAATAGAAACTCCTTTACCTTTATGCAAGTTATTAAGTACCCTGCATTCAATTCTTAATACTAGAAGTATAAAGTTTTATACCAGCAAATAGCTTAAGTATACCAGTTTCATGATATAGTAAAAATTCGAGTGCAGGTCACATACGCATAGCTAGTCAAACCGCTTATGCTTTGTTTGACACAAGCTACGCATTCCTTTATCACCGTTAGCCTGGCTAAACAATCTGTTTACCCATAGATACTATCGCTACCGGTTTTCGAGTTAAGACCCACCGGAAGCATAGTAACAACTAAGGAAATGCTAAAGATTGTCCCATGGAAATTCAAGGATGTTACACTAAGTGTGACCTAATAATCTTGGAAATGAGCAAATATGAAGTGATCTTAGAATGAGTTGGTTGACATCTGTTAAGGCTCTAGTGGATTGTAGACACAAAGAGGTGAAGTTTAAAGATCAGGATGGGTGTAAATAGTATTCAAGGGGAATCCATGGTGAAGTTAAACTCATTTGAGTTAATGGATGATGAAGAGATCAACTTAAGTAACATGGATGAAGAAGAGAGAAGAGAAGAGAAACCTAAGTTGGAATCCATACCGTGGTTAAGGAATTTCCAGATGTATTTCCTGACGGATTACCTGGATTACCACCCAAGAGGGAAATCGATTTCGAAATCGACCTATTGGTAAACACGAGCCAATATCAAAGGCACCCTACCGGATGGCACCAGTGGAGTTGAAGGAGCTGAAGACTCAGTTGCAAGACTTGCTAGACCAAGGTTTCATTCGACCAAGTGTATCACCCTGGGGAGCACCAGTGCTGTTCGTGAAAAAGAAGGATGGTTCTATGCGTTTGTGCATCGATTATCGGGAGCTCAATAAAGTCACCATCAAGAATAAGTATCCCCTCCCAAGGATATGATCTTTTTGATCAGCTTCAAGGAGCTAGTGTCTTTTCAAGAATTGATCTACGATCAGGATATCACCAGTTGAGGATTAAACCTGAGATGTACCCAAGACGGCTTTCAGAACTCGCTACGGACATACGAGTTTCTGGTAATGCCTTTTGGTTTAACCAACGCACCAGTAGCTTTCATGGACCTCATGAATCAAGTATACAAACATTTGCTGGATAAGTGTGTGATAGTCTTTATAGATGATATTCTAATCTACTTTAAGACACGAGAGCAACATGAGGAACACTTAGAATGGCATTATAAACCTTGCGTAAGCATAAGTTGTATGCCAAGTTGTCTAAGTGTGATTTTGGTTGGATAGGATATCTTTCCTAGGACATGTCATATCTGAAAAGGGAATATCGGTGGACCTGAGAAGATCAAGCAGTGATGGATTGGAAACAACCTAAGACTGTTACTGAAGTGAGAAGTTTTCTCGAATTGGCTGGATATTATAGGAAATTTGTGAAGAATTTTTCTACCATAGCCAAACCCCTAACACAGTTGACTCAAAAGGATGAGAAGTTCATTTAGACAGATAAGAGAGAATAATGTTTCCAGGAATTAAAGAAAAGGCTTGTTTCCACCCCAATTTTAGCTCTACCAAACCTCGAGAAACCTTATACGGTGCATAGTGATGCCTCTAGAAATGGCCTTGGATGTGTGTTAATGCAAGATGAAAAGGTGATTGCTTATGCCTCGCGACAACTTAGACCTCATGAACAGAAATACCTCACCCATGATCTGGAGTTGGCCACCGTTGTGTTTGCACTTAAGTTATGGAGAATTACCTGTATGGGCAACCGTTGTGTTTGCACTTAAGTTATGGAGAATTACCTGTATGGGCAAAGGTGTGAGATCTACATCGACCATAAGAGTCTCAAGTATCTATTCACGCAAAAAGAGCTGAATATGCGGCAACGGAGATGGTTGGAACTCATCAAAGATTATGATCTTGAATAAACTACTGCCCTGAATGAGTAAACGCAGTCGCAGATGCCCTAAGTAGGAAGAATTATGGGGAAGTAGCTGCTTTGCTCACAGATAAGAAGGAGCTAATAAAGGAATTTGAAAAGATGAGTATTGAGTTCATAGGGCAAAATGTGGAAGCAGAAATCACCAGCCTTGTCATGGAACCCACATTAGTGGAAAGAATCAAAGAAGCCTAACGATATGACGAGGCAATTCAGAAGATTTAGGGAGAGGTACAAGAAGGAAAATACATCTATTTTACGATAGATGAAGATGAAGTGGTGAGAATGAAAGGAAGATTATGTGTTCCAGATGATGAGGATATGAGGAAGGAAATCATGAATGAAGCACACATTCAGGATATACCATGCATCCAGGAGAAACTAAAATGTATCAGGACCTGAAGAGCCACTATTGGTGGAATGGTATGAAGAGAGACGTGGTGATTTTGTGATGAAGTGTCCCACATGCCAACAAGTGAAGGTGGAACACCAAAGACCTAGAGGACTTTTGAAACCCCTGCCGATACCCAAATGGAAATGGATCAAATCACGATAGATTTGTGTGTGGATTACCAAGAACACCTGTAAGATATGATGCTATTTGAGTCATAGTGGACCAATTGACAAAGACAACACACTTCCTTCCAATCAACATGACATACTCCATGGATAAGTTGGCAAGAATATACATAAGGGAAATAGTATGCTTGCATGGAGTGCCCGCTAGAATAGTCTCTGACCGAGACCCAAGGTTTGTGTCTAAATTTTGGACAAGCTTACAAAGATGGATGGGAACAAAGCTACACTTCAGTACTGCTTATCACCCCAAACAGATGGTCAGTCGGAAAGGACGATACAAAATTTGGAAGATATGTTGCGAGCTTGTGTGATAGAATTCAAGGGTAGTTGGGACACACACCTACCATTGGTAGAGTTTGCCTACAACAACAACTACCACTCCACAATCCAGATGCCACCTTATGAATCGTTGTATGGAAGACGGTGTCGATCACCTTTATTCAGGGACGATATAGAGAAGTTGAGTATTGGACCCGACTTGGTACAGAATGCAGCTGATAAGGTGTGAGTCATTCAACACAAGATGAAGGAAGTACAAGATCGATAGAAAAGTTAGGCAGATATGAAAAGACGAGTACTCGAGTTTGAGGCTGGAGACCATGTGTATTTGAAGATAAACCCCATCAAGAGTATTCACAGAGTTCGAGCACAAGGAAAGTTGAGCCCACGATATATTAGACCTTTTGAAGTGCTTGAAAGAGTAGGAGATCTTGCCTATCATCTAGCCCTACCTCTTAACCTATCAGGAATTCATAATGTATTTCATGTATTGGTTTTACGGAAGCATGTGCCAGATCTAAGCAGACTCACAGAGCTAGAACTAGTCTAGTTAAAAGAAAATCTCACATACGAGGAGTAGCCGATTTAGATCCTAGATCATAAGGTGCAAAAGCTTCGAAACAAGGAGATCAAGTATGTGATGGTTCTGTGGAGAAATCACTCACATGAAGAAGCAACCTGGGAGGCCAAAAGCGACATACGCTAGAAGTATCCAAAGTTGTTTGAGGAATCAGGTATGAACTTCAAGTTTTGAGGACAAAACTTTCTTTAAGGGGGGTAGCTTGTAAACCTCTAAAGTTTTGAGAGTAATTTAAGCTTAAAACCTAATTAGAAAGTCAACTGAAATCCCAAAGTCAACAAAATCATAGTCTTTTGCAACCGTTCAAGTCTGGCATTCCCGTTTAAGCAACCCTAGGAAAGTTAGTAAGAGTTTAGTATGCAGAATAGTTCGTAATAACCTGATAAACTTTAAAAATATCATATTAGTCAAACTACGATTCGTTTTGAGCATAACCAGACACAGTTCTCGAAAAGCATGTCCCGGAGCTCGGATTAGTAAAAATATTCAGAATATACCATTAGACTTGTAAAAATATAAGATTTTCAAAAATATCAATTTCATAATTTTTCGGTAACTAAAAATATTAGATATCGCAATTATACGCGTATTTTCTTACTATCGGTACTTAAATTATCATGTCTACTTTACATTACACTATTTTCTACTATTCTATACTATTCATCTATCTTTATTTTTTCTTACAACCTACTCTTACAAACCATACCTCTATTTCTTTCAATTTTCATTTCCAATACAACTTCAAATCTTTCATATCTTACTTTTCATTTACAAAAATACAAAAAAATAAAATTCACTCCCTCTCTCCTCTACAATTTGTTTTATTTTCATTTATTTAACTAACACAATTAACCTCCACATTTTCCTATAAATACCCCATCTTCCTTTCACTTCTTTCACAACTTCCAAACACTAAAAATTACTCTCCACAAACTCTTTCAAGTTTCTCTTGTTTTCACTTCTTCTCTAGGTAATAGTTTTATCTTTCTAAGTGTTCATTTACTTAGTATGAGCTTAGTGTGTGTTTTCTAAACCATGAAGGTTAAAAATCTAATTTCTTTATATTGCTTTTATATATATGTTACTCAATATAACTATGTAGCTATATATATATATATATATCTTTTAGAGCATATAAGCTCATTTGTTTTGTAATTTACTTACCTTCTTTGCAATTTATTTACTACCTTGCAATTTATTTACTTTCATGTTTTTTTTAAGACTAGTCTTTCTAGTCTTAGACTTGTCCTCATCAAGTCAAAACATTTTCTTTTTCTTTATGGGACAAGTCTATTCTTAGTCCTAGGATACCTTGATGAAGCCAAGGTTTCAATACTTGATTTATTTATTAACTAGCGTATTCTTTTAAGTTATTATGTTTCCTTATGCTTTCATAACCTTATGATTCATATTCATGCATGAACATAATGATTTTTGTCTCAATAAAAATAAATGAGGAAAGGTTTTCTTAAAATAAATATTCTTTTCTAGAAATAAAAGTAGGAAGTAATTTTTCCTAAAACTATGGAGTCTTAACAAACTTAGAGGAGTTCATAGGAATTTTTATAAACATACATGACATAGAAAGGACTTTTTGGAGTAAACAAAAGTTTTACTAAAACTTCACTTTTCATCAAGTACAAGAGATTCCTTTCATGAAAATAAAATAATTTTTAAGAAACAAGGAAATAATTTCTATGAAGATATAATTGTTAGTATTAGAAACAAAGGAAATAAAATTAGTCTTTGAAAATTTAGAGGAAAAGGAATTTACACATAACTTGAAATATTCTCTAATAAAAAGAATTTTCAAAAGTTCCACTCTCTTTAGAAGACTTTACTTTTACAAAAATTCATGGATTGAGACAACTTCATTAACTTCATACATTTGACATGAGTCAATAAATATATGTATATGCATTTCAAAGGTTTTACAAGCTATTATAATATCTATCTCTTCAAATTGAGCTTTTGTTAAAAGAAGGAATTCAAGTTTGTGAAAATTCGTGGTGAATCTGATCAACACTTTTTCGAGACCCAAACGACTTAGTTTGATGAAAATAGTTTTAGAAATAGATATATCTTTTCGAATAGGTAGAAAATGGTATATAATATGCGAAATTCCGAGTTAAAATGAGCAAGTTATGGTCATTTTAAGTTGAAACATCCTCCTATCCGATTTTACTGCGATTTTTAAGATAGATTTAGAGTTTTCAAGAATAGAAATTTTATGAAAGACTCATTATGGGTATTTCATCTTGTTTAGGTGAAGGAGGAACCGAGTTCACTTTCTCGGAAGACTTATTCGATTAGGAGCTATCGACATGAAGTGAGTTAATCCTTTACTAAGTTACATTTCCTTG
The DNA here is from genome assembly GCA_024138025.1 of Combretum micranthum. Classification (NCBI taxonomy): domain Eukaryota; kingdom Viridiplantae; phylum Streptophyta; class Magnoliopsida; order Myrtales; family Combretaceae; genus Combretum; species Combretum micranthum. The sequence continues at coordinate 20,810 of JAMXBD010005141.1, forward strand.
GGTGTGCTTGCAGGTAGAAGCATTAGAAGATAAGGAAAAGATAAAATTATTGTGTGATTTGAATTTATGACTGGTTGAATATAAGTTAAGAATATCGAAAGAGAAATCGATAATTAAATTGTGATTCTTACATTGATATGATGAATATTGATTTGATCACCTTTAAACTTGAATTTAACAAGGATGAAATAACCTTATATTGAAAATAATTCATGCATATCATATTTGTGAGTCACATTTGTTTCACTACTATTCTTCGTGTGGGGAAACGAGGAAGTAGTAGTGGTGGCTAGTAGGAACTGGAAAGTCTACATAGGCCAGTAGGAGCCGGAAAGTTTACAGGGCGAGCAGGAATCAGCAAATCTACAAGTATTGATGGTCGTATGGGCCTATAACCTCCCAACCCCTGACATGGAGGGCGTAAAATCCATGCTACACATGATTTCCAGTTAATCTTGTGTATTTTGTTTGCTTATGTGTTTGGTGCATTTTCATATGATTGTTAAATACTTGTTTGATTTATGGAAATGTCTTGTAGATGGAAATTATCTTACTAAGCTAGATTTGCTTATACCCTTATAACTTTTTGTTATAGTATGATTATCTTTGGTTGGCACCGAGGAGCCCTATATGCCAGGTATGAGCTAAAGCCACTAGGAGTTTTTGGGAGAAGTTATATGTATTTAGTTTTAAACATAGACTTCTAAGAAAATCTCTATAGTAGGCTTATGTTATAGTTATGTTTACTTTGTTAATGGACCATTTAAGACGGGGGAATGCCCCTAAGATGATGTAAGAATTTGTTACTTAAACGAAGATTTCATGTTTATTTATATAAGTTCTTGCTTGCTTTTATTATCTACTTAAATGTAATACCCCTGTGAGTCTCCTACTATCTTGGAAGCATACCTTGCATGTGATATCGAAGCTCCTGTGTGACTAACGTTGTCATTCATTAGCTTTAATATTACATGCGGTGGATGCCACGTTTAGGGTACCCTCCGGGGCGTGACAGGGTTGGTTGGTGGTGCTTTCCTCCTACGTCTCCTTCTCCTTCCACGGCTGTTGCAAATTTTATTTTGTCTAGTTAAGTAATCTTCTCAATATTTTATTAATGTTTTCAAACGAGAAAGCAGAAATAAGGGAAACTGTAGTAAGAGCGGAAAATAAAAGTGCAAAAAGGAAAGCAAGAATTTAAATAATAAAATCTTGAAATCATAAAACATAACCATAACTTTATAGAAATTTAAACAGTATGTATAAAATCCTCATAAATGAAGTTCAAGTAAAATTTTGCGTTTTAAGCAACAACGAAACAACTAACATTTAACAATAACAATGCAATTTCGAAAACAATCAAGACAACCTAAACGATATTCTATGAGGGTCTCATTGGGTCGCCTATGGATGTTTCACGATGCTAAGCCGATTGCTTCCTAGTGGTTACTATCCACAAGAGTTAGGAAATAGGATCCTAAGACTCATACCATGGTCATCTATCTAAGTCTTCCTTTTTAATTCTATTCTATCGTTTCTTTTTATCCTTCCTTAAGGCTATTTAGTTGTAGTTATGATTATAAACTCTTAACCATGCTTGATACCAACTTAAACTATTACGCCCCAAAGGATACCCAAAACACAACAGTACACCACACTCGATATGTAAACTTAAGTATGACAACTTTAGTCATCCCATAAGTTTACATACCGGGTGTAAGGTGTACTTGCACAATTTTTAGGATCACACTTTGAATCGAATAGTCTTAAGAAGGCATACAATAGCATTAAGAATAGAAATCACAATAAGATAAATAAGTTGGGTCTTTACATAAGTCAAGGGGCATACCCCCGCCAAAATAATAGAAGTCTATCCAGCTTAAATCCATCATACAAACATTAAAGTTCATGTTAAAGAGATTTTCCTAGAAGTCCACGGCTATAGCTAGGTTCCGACTTCTTCAAAAGCTCCTTAATCCAAAAGATAAACCTGTGAAAAGTGTTCTCTCGGAACAATCCAAAAATGGGAACACTACAACAAAAACTATAAGGGTATAAGCTAACAGGCTTAGTGAGATCTGTACCGGGTGCTCCTTGTAAGTGAGGTTTTTTTTAACAACACTGGTTCCAATTCTATGACTTGATCCGGGTCGGCTGCATGCTTGCAGAGAACCGAGACATGAAAAACATTGTGCACTCCCAAAAGATTTGGTGGTAAGGCAAGGTGGTATGCCAACTCTCCCACTTGTTCCAACACTTCAAAGGGACCAATATACCGAGGGCTCAACTTTCCTTGCAAATCAACTCGGTGAATACTTTTGATAAGATTTATCTTTAAATACATATGATCTCCCACTTGAAACTCAAGAACCCTTCTTTTAATTTTGCCCAACCCTTTTGCCTATCTTGAGCTTCCTTCATCCATTGTTGGATTAACCGAACCTTGTCGGCCACATCTTGCATGAGGTCGGGTCCAAGAACCATCTTCTCCACATCATCCCAAAACAACGGGGATCTACACTTACGTCAATATAAGGCCTCATAAGGCGGCATTTTGATGGTCGAGTGATAGCTATTGTTGTAAGCGAACTCAACCAAAGGTAAATGCGCTTCCCAACTTCCCTTAAACTCCATCACACATGCCCGAAGCATATCTTCCAAAGTTTGGATTGTTCTTTCAGACTGTCCATCAGTCTACGGATGATAAGCTGTGCTAAAATGCAACTTTGTTCCCAAACACTTCTGCAAGCTCACCCAAAACTTAGACACAAACCTTGGGTCTCGATCCGACACAATCCCGGGCGATACTCCGTGTAGACAAACAATTTCCTTCATGTAAAGTCTCGCCAATTTATCCATGGAGAAAGTTATACTTATTGGCAAGAAATGAGCAGACTTAGTCAACCGATCCACCACAACCCATATGGCATTGTGACCTGATGGTGTCCTTTGTAAACCACAAACAAAATCCATGGAAATCTGGTCCACTTCCATTCTGGTATAAGCAAGGGTTTTAATAATCTACCCAGCCTTTGATGTTCTACCTTCACTTGTTGGCATGTTGGGCACTTAATCACAAAATTTGCCACATCACATTTCATTCTATTCTACCAATAATGTCCTTTAAGGTCTTGATACACCTTGGTTCCTTCCGGGTGTATCGTATATCCAGAATTGTGTGCTTCGCTCATGATTTCCTTTCTCATTTCTTCATCATTGGGCACACACAGTCGTCCTTTCATCCGTATCAATTCATCTTCATTCTATTGTAAAATTAGTATATTTCCCTTCCTGAACTTCCTTCTTTATCCTCTGAATCACTTCATCATAACGTTGGGCCTCTTTAATCCTTTCCACTAAAGTTGGTTCCAACACCAATTTGCTATTTCCATCTCCAAGTCTTGCCCCACAAATTCAATGCTTAACTTCTCAAATTCTTTTATCAGTTCTTTCTGGTCAGTCAAAGAGTTGCAACTTCACCATGATTCTTACGACTCAAGGCATCGACAACCGCGTTCACCTTTTCTGGGCAGTAATTAATTCCTAAATCGTAATCTTTAATCAACTCTAGCCATCTTCGCTGCCTCATGTTCAATTCCCTTTGGTGAACAAATACTTAAGACGCTTATGATCGGTATAGATCTCACACCTTTGTCCATAAAGGTAATGTCTCCATATTTTCAAGGCAAAGACAACTGTGGCTAGTTCCATGTCATGCGTAGGATAATTTTGCTCATGTGGCCTTAGCTGCCTTGAAGTATATGCAATCACCTTCCCTTCTTGCATGAGAATGCATCCGAGACCATTTCTTGAAGCATCACTGTGTACTGTATAGGGTTTCTCGGGGTTTGGCAAAACCAAGATTGGTGTAGAAACAAGACTTTGTTTCAATTCTTGAAGCTTTGGTCCCGCTTTTCCGTCCAAACAAACTTCTTCTTTTGCGTCAACTAAGTTAACGGCTTGGCTATCTTGGAAAAGTCTTGAACAAATTTCCTGTTAATATCTAGTTAAACCCAAAAAGCTTCTTACTTCAGTCACGATCTTAAGTGGCTTCCATTCCACCATAAACTTAATCTTCTCAGGGTCCAGAGATATGCCCTCACCTGACACAACATGTCCCAAAAACGAGATCCCGTCTAGCTAGAAGTCACACTTGGAAACTTGGCATACAATTTATGTTCCCTTAAAGTTTGTAATGCCATGCGAAGGTGCTCTTCGTGTTGCTCCCTTGTCTTCAAGTAAATCAAAATATGATCAATAAACACAATCACACACTTATCCAATAAGGGTTTATATACCCGATTCATCAAGTCCATAAAGGTAGCAGGAGCATTTGTTAATCCAAAAGACATCACCAGGAACTCATAATGTCTGTAACGAGTCCTAAAAGCAGTTTTTGGCACATCTTCTAGTCTAACTCTTAACTGATGATACCCCAATCATAAATCAATCCGTGAAAATACACTTGATTCTTGTAACTGATCAAAAAGGTTATCAATCCTTAGAAGTGGATACTTATTATTGATGGTAACTTTGTTCAACTCCCGATAATCAACACATAACCTCATTGATCCATCCTTTTTCTTAACAAATAATACAAGTGTACCCCATGGGGACAGACTTGGTCTTATGAATCTTTGGTCCAAGAGTTCTTGCAATTGCCTTTGTAATTCCTTTCACTCAATAGGGGCCATACGGTAAGGAGCTTTAGATATCAGCTCAGTGCTTAGCACCAAGTCAATCTCAAGTCAATTTCTCTCTTAGGAGGCAAACCTAGTGGCTCATCCGGAAAGACATTGGGAAATTCCTTGACTGTCATGCCCTAAGGGTACCCTAAACATGACAGCCCTGTACGCAATATTAAAACTTAAGAATGACTACCTCAGTCACTCGAAAGCTTCCATATCGGTACAAGGCGTACATTCACATCAAAGGGAGACCGGTGAAGTAATGTTTTAAGATATTGGCAGCGGAACATGCAAAATCATCTTAATATATTTCATTGAAATATAAAGTCTTACAACTTCTAAGGGGACATTCCCCTGATAATTCCATAATAACATGGTTTTTACTA
>JAMXBD010005142.1:0-25833 GCA_024138025.1 Combretum micranthum
GAGGGTCAACCTATAGGACTGTAGGAGTGTGAGCATAAACCATGGGCTCAAAAAACCAGAACATATCACACAACAAGTAGTTATTATCAGACATATGTAATGCAACATTGAAGCATATGACAATTATAAGCTTGGACAATCCAGAATCCAATTAGGATGGAGATTTTGCTTTTTCATTGGGGTTGAAGTAAAACGATCTATGAATCAACTACCAAGGAGAAACTAAGTACACAGGAAAGCCGCAATCCTTACAGTAGCTTTCTCTTTATGTTACTGTAGTCTTAAGCACTGATTTCTGTTTTAAGCCTTAGAAACTCCATTAAGTATTAGACATTTTACAGCGATCATGGGCAACGTCCTTCATTACCAGTTAGTTCACATGCAACCGACAGAACAAAGGTAATCTTGTGTAGAACTAATAGCCTCTTGCCTAGAAAAACCAAGCATTACCAAAGAACCAAAATTCTAATACGTAGTAGGCTATGACACAATTATAATGCAGTATATGCAATTTATGCAATGTAGGTTCATTTTTATGATTCCAATAATTTTTAGTCAGGATTAAGGTGCTCAACTTCATTCAGACAATCAACATAATACATACAGCAAATTTACTAGTATTCCATTATCACTTTTATTTAGTATTGTTTAGCAATCAAGGAATTCCAAACAGCAAGGAATACCCACAACCCATATACAAACGAGTTCATTATTATTATTTTTGTTTTATAATGCAGCTAAACTACGAACACAAACAATGTAATAAGTCTGAGTTAGTCACATGCTCATATTGTTCAATCGTAGTAATCGACTGGAAGGTCCTAATAGTATCAAATTACTTATTGAGATGAAAATATTCATTAATAATACTAATAAATAGAATATTGAATTCCTGTGAGTGCCTAAGTGTCCTATGTTAATATTTGATATAATTATATTGTTCATATTGGTTTCCTAAGGTATTGATTCTATAGAAAAAGGATATTTATTTAATATTTAGTTTTATTGAATTTCTTTTAATTTAAATTATCATTCATTCTTATATCTAAGATGAACTTAATTAAATTTTTATTAATGTTCTTGTAGTAGTCTTTTATTTATTTTACTTTGCCTGTCAACCTTATCTGCTCTCTTTAATTAGAATTTGTATTATTTAGAGAGTCTCATTTCACTATCTAGCCTCTTATCCATTTCCTTAGACTATTCACCACTTGTGAAATTATCGATATGTGTAATTTCTATGAATTGTTCATTATTTTTTTTTCTAGTGTAGAACTCCTAATCATGCTTTTAGGGCTTATTTTTATCAAGTTTTATGTTCATATGAGGTCCTAGGGGCATTAGACATAAATTTAAGTTAGTTTAGTTAAAATTTAAGCATGGTTTTAGCTCTTTTATTCCTAGATCCGAATTTACTATTCTTAAGTTTATAACATTTCTAAGTTGGTGTTTTCCTTAGCTATTAACATCTATGCATTTCTAATACAACAATAATTCGTCTACTTGAATTCATCAATGGAATAACCACTTCTCCAATCACATAACCTTCTCTAATACTACTCATTTCAACCTAATATCTACACATAAATGTAACAAGAATTTAATGCTAGGTTAGGAGTTACCTTGGTCTGATAAAGAAAAGATTCCAACTCCTTCCTTGGCAAGAACCAAACCTATATCAAAGGTTGGATAGTGAGTTCCTAGCTATATTAGAAGTTAATTACCTTTAACAAAGATTTCTTACCTTGTTGAGCTTGGATTTCAGCTTGGTTTTATGGCAAACTAAGGACTATTTGGCTTGGTTTTTGATGTTGTTTAAAGGAGGGAATTGGTGTCTTTGATTTGTTTGATATTTAGATAATATAGAGAGCAAAACAGAGGTTATGCTCTGTTCTAAAAAGTTTTCTATGCTATCCAAGTGAAGAAATAACAAAAGAAAGTGGGTTGTTCATAACTCCACCTGTAGCTAGATTTTCATATTGTTTTGTGGGTATTATGAGCTGATTTTATAGCTAACTTAAGCTATATATATCTATTAATATTGGGCTAAAGTTAAGAGGCTAGGGAAGATGTTTTGAGCTTGGAAAATGTGTGTTTGCAGCTGTAAATTTCAAGTAGAAAACCAGCTGTGTCAGATGACGAATTTTTGATATATTTTGGGTAGATTTTTCATGGCTTTTTGGAGTGTATTTATTATGTTTGTTTGCTAGTTAACTAATGTAATTTATAGGTGTAAATTTAGGGCTCAAGTTGGATCAAAATCGAATAAAAAATCAGGTGGAATTTGAGGTTGAAAATTTAAATTTCTGCTGACAAATTTCTTCATCATATTTTTGACTAATTGTTGGTGCTTGATGTAAACCTCCAAAGTTTTGTGATCAGTAAAAGCTTAAACCCTAATTAGTAGTCAAGTCAACAAAACCCTAGTCAATCGTAACCGTTCAAGTCCAGCATTCCTGTTTAAGAAACCTAAGAAAGTAAGAAAGATTTTAGTATGTATAATAGTTCGTAATTATCTAAGAAAGCTTAAAAAGATCAGTTTAGTAAAACCGCGACTCGTTTTGAACCCGATCGGACACCGTTCTTGAAAAATATGTCTTGGGGCTTGGAATAGTAAAATATTCCGAATATATCGTTAGACTCGTAAAAATATAACATTTTCAAAAATATCAATTTCATAATTTTTCAGTAGCTAAAAATATCAGATATCGCATTTATACGCGTATTTTCTTACTATCGGTACTTAAATTGTCATGTATATTTTGCATTACACTATTTACTATTATTCTACACTATTTATCTATCTCTATTTTTTCTGACAACCTACTCTTACAAACCTCTATTCTTTACAATTTTCATTTTCAATACAACTTCACATTTTCATATCTTACTTTTCATTTACAAAAATACAAAAATATAAAATTCATTCCCTCACTACACTCAAGGATGCGTCGGCCCCCTCTTCTTTCCTCTCTATTTTTTTTTTTTATTTATTTAATTAACACAAATTACCTCCCACATTTTTCTATAAATACACCATCTTCCTTTCACTTCTTTCATACCATTTTTACACAAAGTTACTCTCTCAAATTCTCTATAAGAATTCTCTCCTAAAGCTCTCTCAAGTTTAGTTCTCTTAGGTAAAAATTCTTCAAGTCTTCTTTATCTTCATTTACTAAGTATGAGCTTAGTGTGTGTTTTCTAAACCATGAAGGTTAAAGAAAGCAACAATAGGTTCATACTTTGTTTTTGTTCATGATCTAATTTCTTTATGTTGCTTTTATATATCTAATTATTAAATATATGTATGTAGCTATATATATCTTTTAGAGCATATAAGCTTATTTGTTTTGCAATTTATTTACTTTTTACTTTAATGTTGTTTTTAAGACTAGTCTTTCTAGTCTTAAACTTGTCCTCATCAACTTAAAACATTTTCTTTCTCTTTATGGGACTAGTCTTTTCTTAGTCTCGGGATACCTTGATGAAGCTAAGGTTCAATACTTGATTTATTTCTTTACTAGCTTATTCTTTTAAGTTATTATGTTTCTTTATGTTTTCATAACTCTATGATTCATATTCATGCATGAACATAATGATTCTTGTCTCAACAAAAATAAATAAGGAAAGATTTTCTTAAAATAAAGATTCTTTTCTAGAAATAAAAGTAGGAAGTAATTTTTCTAAAACTAAGAAGCCATCTTAACAAATTAAGAGGAGTTCACAGGAATTTTTATAAACATACATGACATAGAAAGGACTTTTTGGAGTAAACAAAAGTTTTACTAAAACTTCACTTTTCATCGAGTACAAGAAATTCCTTTCATGAAAATAAAATAATTTTTTAAAAGAAACAAGGAAATTATTTCTATGAAGATATAATTATTAGTATTAGAAACAAGAAAATAAAATCATTCTTTCAAAATTTAGAGGAAAAGGAATTTTCTCATAACTTGAAATATTCTCTAAAGAATTTTCAAAAGTTCCACTTTTCTTTAGAAGACTTTACTTTTACAAAAAATTCATAGTTTGAGATAACTTCATTAACTTCATATATTTGGTATGAGTCAATAAATATATGTATATACATTTCAAAGGTTTTATAAACTATTATAAAACTTTTCTCTTCAAAATGAGCTTTTGTTAAAAGAAGGAATTCAAGTCTATAAAAATTCGTGGTGAATTTGGTCACCACTTTTTTGGAACCCAAACGACTTAGTTTGATTAAATTAAGTTTATAAATAGATAGATCTTTTTGAATAGGTAGAAAACGATATATTATATGCAAAATTCCGAGTTAAAATGAGCAAGTTATGGCCATTTTAAGTTGGAATTTCCTCCAATACGATTTTACCGCGATTTTAAGAAAGATTTAGAATCTTCAAGAATAAAAATTCTATGAAAGAATCATTTTGGGTATTTCATCTTGTTTAGGTGAAGGAGGAATCGAGATCACTTTCCCGAAAGACTACTTCGATTAGGATTTATCGATATGAAGTGAGTTAATCCTTTACTAAGTCATTTCCTTGTTTGTGCTTGTAAGTAGTAGCACTAGAAAATAAGGAAAAGATAAATGAACAATTATTGTGTGAATTGGATTTATGATTAGTTGAATATAAGTTAAGAATATCGAAAGAAGATTTGATAAATAAATTATGATTCTTGTATTGATATGATGAAAATTGTGGTTGATCGCCTTTAACTTGAACTCAACATTATTTGGGTAAATATATATTGAAAATAATTCATGCATATCATATTTGTGAGTCACATTTATTTCACTACTATTTTTTGTGTGGGAAAACGAGGAAGCAGTAATGGTGGCTAGTAGGAGCCGAAAAGTCTACATGGGCTAGTAGGAGCCAGGAAGTCTACAGGGCGAGCAGGAGCTAGCAAATCTGCAAATATTGATGGTCGTATGGGCCTGTAACCTCCCAACCCCCAATATGGAGGGCGTAAAATCCATGCTACACATGATTTCCTGTTAATCTTGTATATTTTATTTGCGCATGTGATTAGTGCATTCTCATATGCTTGATTAAATACTTGTCTGTTATATGGAAATGTTCTGTAGATGAGAATTATCTCACTAAGCTAGATTTGCTTATACCCCTATAGCTTTTTGTTACATTATGACTATCTTTGGTTGGCACCGAGGAGCCCTGTATGCCAGGTATGAGCTAAAGCCACTAAGAGTTTTTGAGAGAAGTTATATGTATTTAGTTTTGAACATAGACTTCTAAGAAAATCTCTATAGTAGGCTTATGTTATAGTTATGTTTACCTTGTTAATTGCTTAGTTGAACAAGACTTATAAGATGGGGAATGCCCCTAAGATGATGTAAGGAATTGTTATTTAAATGAAGATTTCATGTTTATTTATATAAGTTCTTGCTTGCTTCTATTATCTACTTAAATGTAATACCCCTATGAGTTTCCTTCTATCTTGGAAGCATGCCTTGCATAAACTATCAAAGCTCCTACATGACTAAGGTTGTCATTCATTAGCTTTAATACTATATGCGGTGGACTGCCACGTTTAGGATACCCTCTGGGGCGTGACACTTGAAGTATCAATTTAGAAGCCTCCTATTGGTACTTATTTGGTAAAAAAAATCAACTCAAGCTAGGCTTATATTTTTATCCAAAACAGAGCTGTAATTTGCAAGTGTGTATGGGCTGCTCCACGAGAATTTCAAGCTGATTTGCTTCCAATTTACAGTTGATATAGAAGTTGCTTTGGTTGGAATTTTTTGCATTTAATGTGGATCATATGTGCAGTGTATTGATTTAAATTTCATTTTCAAATTGAATTTGGGAGTCCAAATTGGTGCAAGTTGGTTGTGAATTGCATGTGGTAGTAGTCGAGATTTCCCTTGTTCCGTGACCTACGAATTTGCATTGGGTTTCAACTTTTTTTTATTTGATTTGTTTATTGTTTGCTTCTTATAATTAACTAAAATATTTTGTCAAATATCAATTTATACTTGTATGTTTATAAGAATTATGTAAGAGTATTATCTAAAATTATCTAAGTTTCTACAAAATATCTAGATTGTTTATATATTCAAATTTTTAGTTTAAAGTTTACACGATTAATTATTTTTAGTATTTTAACTTACGCGATTAAATTTTCCAAGTTCAATAAATCAAATTAAGAAGTAAGTCTTAATGAATTCAGAATTTCTTAATAAGTATAACAGTAGGTTTCGAAATTTTATTTGAGACCTAGACTTGTTATTGATCTGTATTAGTATCTACTATGTATTTATAATCCTGGTAGTTCATCTTTGGTTATTGTTTTATACTAATAAGTTCTATTAATAGACTAAATTATCGAGTTTGAAATTTAGGGCTACTTTTAATTATATCTTGAGTTATCAGCTCGAGATACAAAATCTCGTTTTTGGTGTCTATTAAGGTCAAAGAAATTTTTATTCAGGTTTTTAAACTAGGAATGAGTTCATTACAACTCATAAATCTGTTCTAGGATTTTTATCGGGTTCTAAGCTCACTATCTAATTCACATTTTCTATTTTATTATTGTATACTAGAGAAAAATCTCGAGGTTTACAGATATTGTAAATGAAATTTTGTTTCATGTGAAATAAGTTTAGATTATAGATTAGACTAGTTGTGTAATACTCTAAAATTTGTAAAATGTAGATTATAGATATCTATTTTTTTTTTTATGTTGTCACGCCCCAAAAGTACCGTAATGGTAACAGTCCGCTGCATGTTAAACGAGACTTAATAATCACTACCACAGTCATTCAAAAGTCTTGTAGTATATGCTAGGTTTTTTTACGATAATAGAATACATAAACAGTTGGAGATAGATAGTTCAATTTAATAGTATATGCATAAAAACATAAACCATAGATATCTCATGATCAGTTACAAAATACTATGTGGTATTCCCTTACTAAACAAAAGTCTAGGTATTATCTTTTAAGTAAAACCCGATCGTTTAAGGTTTACTATGAAAAGCTATAAAAGACTAATCATAAACCTCTAATAGGAAACACTCCTAACATCGCATTACTTGATTTGGCTAAGTCCGATGACATAGCCATATGTACGAGAACTGCATCAAAAATAAATTATGGGGGTATAAGCTAGCTAGCTTAGTGAGTTTTACTTCCAAAATTAAATACTTCATCAAACAATAGGGCAAGCAAGTTATATTATCAATCATATGAAATTCACAAGCATGTGAGCATATAATACATAAGACTTTCTAGGAGTCCTATGTTGAATGGATTTATGCCCTCCATTTGGGGTTAGGTGTTTTAGGCCCATACGACCATATATTTCAATTTTTCTCATTTATATAGTAATTGATTCAAGTGCCCATCCACTCACAATTTTGTAGTTGATACAAGTGCTTACACCACTTCCATTTTAATTTAGGCCATTCATGCCACATTCGAGTTTACAGGCACCTTGTTGCCTAGCTATTATGCCTTCTTCCCACAAAGGTATAATAACAAATGCAATGTGACTCAACATATGGTATACATGGTCAATTGAATTGTAAGATCATGTCATATTATTTAAGTGGGTTATAAGCGATCATAGATATTGCAGACACTTCAATTTTATATTACATCATACAAATATTCATATCACTTTCCATTTCGATATTCTTATCATCAATTCAACCAAATAGAATTCAAATGCACATTGCAATTTTATCTAGTCCTAATTCTAATGTCACTATCATTACAAGCACAATCATAAGCATATAATTTAAATATAGTGAACTCACTCAGCCATGGACATCGGTCTTAATGGTAGTGATCCAGAAATAAGAATTTTCCCCCGATTCAAAATCACCTAATCGAAAGAAATACTCAAATGAGTATTTCATACCATAACTAATTCCAACTTATTAAATAAAACTCTTGAGTTCGTAATTTCCATGGTAGATGGAAATTCCAACTTAAAATGGCCATAACTTGGTCATTTTAACTCGGAATTTTGCAAATAAGCTATCAATCTCTATCTACTTCGAAAGATCTACCTATTTATGATGTTGTTCTTTAGTTTAAAAAACATTTAGTTCTCAGAATTCTCAGATCAGATCTAATCAGTAGCTAAAACTTGCATTTCCAAAATTGTTTGGTGAAATTTACATTATTTCTATCAAGTATATTATATGTGCATGCAATATATAAGTTATGATCATGAATGACATGATATGAGTTATCTATATGTAAATCCTTAATGATTTTTTATTAAAAATAATTTTTAGAAAAATTTTACTTCGCAACAATTTCAAGAACACTTGGTTGGAAAAACTAGCCTTATTTCTTTGAAAATCATCCATATTTTTACTAGGGTAAAGCCTTGATGACCTATATACCTAATACCTTCATTATCTTAACAAAATTTTTCATTTAAAGGTTGGAAAATAGATATTTACATGTAGTTTTGCCTAGTGACGAATTTTGCACAATTTTAGGAAATGAAAATATTTTTTTATCCAAGTTTAGAAACCTTTCCTTTGTTTTAGGTTTATACTTTGATAAAACACGTCTATTATTATAAAAATCAAGTCTTTATTACATCTATTCCCTATGGCTTCTATGTTTCTATTAAAATTCTCATTTTGATTTGGAAATAGGTATTTAAATGGGGATCATTTTTAGATCCGAATTTTGAGAAATTGTTTTTGAGATTATTTTTTGTGAAAAAGTCATTTGATCTTCCTAAAATTAAGTTCTAATTAAACCTACTCCCTAAGGCTTTCGTCCATTTAATAAAACTCTTGTTTTAGGGTTAGAAAATAGATGTTTTCTTGGCATTTCACCCTAGTTATGAATTTCAACATTTTTGTTAGTGTTGAAACATAGATCTAACTTAACTTTTGTAACTCTTTTCTTGTTTTTTAAAATTTCTCTTCGTAAAACTAAGTTCATCTTATAAAAATCACTCCTTTATGATACCTATCACCTAAGCCCTTTATTTTACATGTAAGATCTTCATTTTGGAGTTGGAAAACAGGTTTTCTAAATGGTTTTTTTTCCCAAGATCCGAATTTTCAAAATCACTTTTAGATAGAAATAAAATAGATATTGAGTTTTGGCAACACCTTAATCAAGACTATTATATTACAAATCTTTATGTATGTAAAACAAGTAACTATGGCATTTAAAGTACTCTAAACAAATAGATCTACTATACTACTCATGTTATGGATGTAAATGTCATTTAAACAATATGTAGATGAGGGTAAAAATATAAATATAAGCACAAAATTTCAATAAGAGCAATATATAACAATAATATAGCAAAATAGTAGCAAGATAACTTAGATTTCAAGATCCACAACATTATGATGGTAAGGATCTCATGCTTAAGTGTTTCTACATCCCTAGCTTAAAGTCATGGGGATTTTAGTGGAACCACACATGTATGATCATGCCATTACATGTTTTAGTGTGGTGGGGTTAAGATCTATTACCTATTTAGATGTTTAGAGGAAAACTTGAAGAAAAAAAAAATTGTGTGTGTGTGTGTTGTGGAAGAAGCTCATGGCAAAGAGGGAGGGAAGGAAGAGAAAAAGACTTTCCAAAAGTTTGTTTTGTGAGAAAATGAGAGAAAGTGAAAAAATGAAAGGTGAAAGAGAGATTATATAGGAAAATGATTAGGGTTTTTGTGTGATTATTTAATAGAAGAAAAACAAAACAATTTGTGGGCATATGGAGGGGCTTCACTGGTTTTGGGAGAGAGAAGGGAGAGAGAGATGTTTTGATTTAATTTGTGTAATAAGATTTAAATTTAATAAGTAACTTTAAGTAATAATATATGTTGGAAAGGTAAATTTGTAAGAAAATGATGTAAAATTATAAGAATAGGTTGTAAGGATGTAAGAATAGGGTATAGGTGATTATACCTGGTGAATAATGTGAAAAAAATCAAAAAGTTGATTAGACAACTAAATTACTGGTAGTAATGAAAATACGATAAAAAGGCTATAACTATAATTTTTATAACTCGAAAAATTATTATAAATATATTTTTGAATTCCTTATTAAATTTCGGTTCTAACAAGTCCTATATATTAATATTCTATTTTCGAGTCCTAAGGACCGGTTTTCGAGAACATATGCCGATCGGGTTTGAAACGAATGAATTGTTTTGAACTCTGATCTTCATATGTTTTGATAAATTATTTAAGGCTATATACTGGAGTTAATTCATTTTTATTGTTCCGGGGTTTCGTTCTCGAGATTGCCAGATATAGGGTTTCCAAGTCCAACTGGTCCAGGGGTATTCTTTTAAGGTTTTGGTTCCCGATTTCAAATTTCCAAAACTGAATTCAGATTGCTAAGAAAACAAAGGCTTATAGATGTACAAGTATATTAAAAAAATAGCAACTTATTTTTGATTGTGCTCCTTCCATTAGGGTGCATTTCCCTTCATACCTTAAAGAGCTCACAAAGATGCATGGAAGTATTCCTACACATCATTAATTCACATATACAATTTGCATCACTTCCCTTTATAAGCGAATCAATCACTTCTATACATGTGATAAGTGTATGTCACGCCCCGTAGGGTATCCTAAACGTAACAGCCCACCACATACTAAGTAAGACTCTCGAGTTCCCTACCCAAGCCCTTCGGGAGTCTTAAGTAGATGTAAAGTGTTCCTTTACGACAATAGAATACTTCAACAAATGGAGTTAAACAGTTTAATGTGGCATTCATTAGCCATAGATAATAAATCAAAACGCAAATTATAGTTTACAAAATCTAAGGGGCATTCCCCGCAAAATAATAACAAGTCCATTACAGTCATCCAGAGTCCTTCGTTTCCAACGGAAGTCTATACAAAAAGAATGGATTAAACTTCTATGGGAAACTCCTATCTCCGGTACCTGTGCTGTGGCTTGCCTCGGCCTAAGCCATATAAACTCGTGCTGCAATAGATAAAACCTATGGGGGCATAAGCTAACTAGCTTAGTGAGTAATAACTTCCATAACACAATTAATACAATTCATTCAAACAAGTGATTATTCAAGCAAGTGTATGCATCAAACAAATGTGATCAACAACATATGACCAACCGAAATCATATGTGGATGGACTTGCGCCCTCCATCCCGGGTTAGCAGATTAACGAATCCTGCGGTACGACATCGTTTAAGCTCACGGTCAACTAACAATATTTCGTTTTATGGATCACGATTAACCAACAAATTCATTTTATGGATCACGATTAACCAACATATTCGTTTTATGGGTCACGAAAAACCAACCAATGCGAATGCTCCAACCCCATCGTGATATGAATGAATCCAATTTACAATTGAAGTCGAATATACATTAGTTCAATTCTCTTAGGTGACCAACAAGTATTCGCAGACATTCATCATAAGATACTCACTAATCAGTCAATAGCTTAACACCCGGTTTCGATATTCCTTAAATTTCATTTCACATATCAACAGTAGACAACATATATAATTCCCATATACCCCATCATGCATATACAATTTCTTTTTATCTTTTCCTATACCGCTAGTGCCACTACATTACAATCACATTCATTAATTGAGAGTGGAAGTAAAACTCACTCGGCCATTGGACGCCGGTCTTTCTAATAGTAGTAGTCGGGATGTAGGGTGTCGTCCTGCTCGGGATCACCTATCAAACAAGAATAATCCTAATGAGATTCTCATTATGTAACCAAATCAAGCTACACATCTAAACTACATGAACTCGGATTTCTCGCTATTTGCGGAAGTTCCGACTTAAAACGGCCATAACTTGTCATTTCAACTCGGAATTTCGCAAATTTTATATCGATCTCTATCTACCTCGAAAGATCTATCTTTCTAATATTAAATCCAAGTTTTGAAAATGGTAAGGTCATGGAACAGTGGGATCAGTTCTGTTCTGCCATTTCTCAATTCCGAAAAAATTTGCTTTGCTTTTGATAAGAAATGTTCCTAGTTGATGATTCATGCATGAATGGTATAGGAATGAATTACTAACATGAATGCCATGTAATGAACTTAATATATGCATAGTCATGATGATTTTGTGATAATAAACTCTTATGAATTCCTAAGTGTTAGAAAATTCCATAAAGGTTATTTCTTAAGAAGCTATTCTTCCACTTTACACTCCTTAGGGTTTCTTTGATTTTTAATCTTGTAATTTTACTTGCTATCTAAATAAAAATAAGTTCTCAAAGTCTATATTAACCATGGCCTTCATTCATGCATAAAAATTCCCATTTTTCATTTGGTAATCATGTTTTTAAACAAGCTTTTTGTAAAAATCCGAATTTTCCAAATTTCATTTTCTTGCATTTTTCTTAAGGAAAAACTTGTCTAATGCATTAAAAAGTGAAGCTCCAATATATATATTATCTAAGGACTTCATTTAGCTTATAAAACATCCAATTTAGACTTAGATACTAAGTGTTCTTGTGGGCATGAACCTAAGTTACGAATTTGACTATTGATCCACACAACAATATTTTTCATTCTAACTCCACCACTTGTTTTACATTCCTATCATGCCTAAACCCATCCAAGCTTATGAAAATCATTCCTTCAATATTCCCATTACACATACCCTTCATTTTTCTTATGAAACATGAGTTTAAAAATGATTTTGGTGGCTTTTAAGGTAGGGTTTCCATTTCATCC
The DNA here is from genome assembly GCA_024138025.1 of Combretum micranthum. Classification (NCBI taxonomy): domain Eukaryota; kingdom Viridiplantae; phylum Streptophyta; class Magnoliopsida; order Myrtales; family Combretaceae; genus Combretum; species Combretum micranthum. Next base: position 12,671 of record JAMXBD010005142.1, read on the forward strand.
GAATTTTCAACATTGCATATTCAACAAAACCTTTCCTTTTTCAATGTTCTTGCTTCCTACATGTAAAGATCTACTATCTAACACCTCTATACATATACAAGACTACATTTTTATGATCATCAATGCATGGAAATAAAAGTAGCTATATGATCATACATGTTCATGAAGTTGTGGATGTCTAAACTTTAGATCTACTATATAATGCATGAATCATGGATCTCATGGCATGAACAACAATATATATGCAAGATCTCTACTTTACATGCATGAACAAGTTGATATTTCAAACAAAACTCATTCAAAGACTAGATCCACTTCTTGTGATGGCTTGAGATTCTTGTAGTAGTGTTTTCATGTCCCTTGCTCATGCTCATTGGGATCTAAATGAGAAAACACAAGAATGATCTTGCCATTATAAGATTTGGGATGAACAAAGCCTAAAATCAACCTACCAATGGAGTCTTGAAGTGAAAAAGAGAAGAAAACAAGTTGAAGTTGTGAGAGGGGAGGGGGGCAAACTCACGGCACTCTAAGGAAAAAAAAGAGAGTTTTTCTCTTTGTGACAATTTGAAACAAGAAGAAATGAAGAGAGAGAGAGAACATTTAGTATATATATTAAGTGAATTAGGGTTTAGTTAAATAAAATGAAGTAAAAATAATTTAATTGAGAGGGAAACGGGGGGGGGGGGGGGGGGGGGGGGGGGGGGGGTGGGGTGGGTGGGGGGGTGCGCCGCCACACTTCATGTATGTGTGGTGTGTGTTTTAAAATTTGATTTTTGTAATTTAGATTAAAATGTAATAAATGTGATAATTATTTAAGAGACAAAATTTCTTGGAAAAGAAAATTGAAATGAGTAGTTGTAAGGATGTAAGAATAGGGTATGGGTAGTGTGTAGTGTAGGTTGTACTTGTGAATAGTAGACAAGACATCTACTTTACCGGTTGTTCTGAAAACACGGGAAAAGCTATAACTGTAATTTTTATAGCTCGAAAATTACGAAATTGATATTTTTGGAATCTTATAAAATTACGGTTCTAATGAATATTCCGGAATATTTTTCTGAATCCGTGGTCCGGGGCACGCCTTTCCGTAATTGAGCTCGGGAAGGCTCGAATTGAAAAATTCCCGAATTTAAAACTTTTCAAAGGTTTGAAACATACTTTAAAACAATAATTCAACTTCATTTACTTTATAAAATTTCTTTTATTATAAAACCGAAGGAAAGCCGGATTTAGGGTTCCTAGGCTTTCTCACTGAACTCAACCTGGATCGGATTAGGGTTTCGCTTCCAACTCCCAGGGTTTCCTAGCTACTGAGAATACCAGGGTTTACAGTGTAAGCCCTGGAAAATTTCAGTAAATAATTCTAAGATGAACTTCGAAAATAAACCCTAAAAATCACTCCAAATTAAAACCAAACTTCAACTAGTCCAAAAACACGAACGAATCTAGAAATTTTCGAATCTTGAGAAAAATAAGAATTCTTAAAAACAAAATAAGAACTCATCATACTTCAATTCCAAAACCACTATGTACGATAAATTCTATACATAACTCTGACTTATAAAATCGGATAATATAAAGTCCAAAAACAAATTATTAAAAAGTAAATAATGATTAACCTTTGGAAATAAAACTTAATTCAAAAATTCCGAAAACGTTAAGAGATATTGAATACTTACAAAAATAAAATTTAAGATAAATTTCTCAAATCAAATATGTTGCATAAACATAAAATACCAGTTTCTAAATTGGCAAGGATTTGTCCCGAAAAAATCACCCGAAAACGCTAACCGGAATACAATAGCCTAAGTTTGGCAATCTAGCGCCCCTAACCCTAGAGGCCGAGATGTAGTTTAAATATGTAGAATAGCTCATAGTAATATAAGTTTGTTTAAAAATATCAGATTGGTAAATTTTTGACCTATTTCGAACCCGTTCGGATACAGACTTCGAAAAGCGTGTCTCATGGCTTGAGATATCAAAAATATACCAATAGTACCGTTAGACTCGTAATTTCATAAGATTTCTAAATATATCAGTTATATAATTCTTTAGGTTATAAAAGTTACAGTTATAACATTTTTATCGTATTTTCATTACTACCGGTAATTGATTGGTCTTTTGCACTATTCATTTTTATTTTATTACACAATTTTATTATTCTTATAAAGTCTTATATTTTTAGATAAATATTTTATATATTATAGAAAATTTTATTTTTCTAAAATTTAATTAATTCGGGCTTTTACGGGATCAGATTCTGTTTAAGACCCGATACTAAAAATAAAATAAATTAATTTAATAATTGAAAAATATTTTTAAAATATTTATATTTTCATAAAATAATTTTTTTAGAATTTTTCGGGTTATAAAAATATCATTTATAGCCCATATTCGCGTATTTTGATCATACCGGTAACATATTTGTTAAAATACTAAAATAATTCAAATAATTATTTAATTTTAATTATGAAAAATCTGCGACAAATATTTGGAATGAATTTTCTAATTTTATTTTATTTTATTAAAAAAAAGTACCTTTACAACCCATACCTTCAAGTACACCTTTCACACATCACTTCTTTTTCACTTCAATCTTTTTACACTTTATTATATCACTTCATAGCAGATTTTTCTTTCTTTTGGCTTCCATTGTCCTTTGATTTCTCCTATTTTGACTAAAATAAATAAATTCTACTCCTTCTTAAAGAAGCTACACATACACATTTATTACACAATTCAAATTCAAGTCAAATTTCATCAAATTTCTCCCTCTCTCACTCCCCTCATTCACGTGCAGCATGTTACACTTCTTGGCTGCCCTTGTTTTATTTTTTTCTCATTTAATACACTCATTTTCTCTCTCTCCTTCATTTACTCACTTTCCCTCTTTCATTCCTTAGCCTTTTGTCTCTCATTTTCCTCTCTTTCTTTCTTCTTTTTGTTCTTGTTTCTTCAAGGAGCAAGCTGCCCCCATTCCATTCTTGAGCCTCCCACACATATTTTTAAAGATTTCTAAGCAAATCTTCTTCCCAAAGCTCCATAGGTGATATAGGTAAAGTATAATGGAAGTTTCATGCATCAAATGACCTTCCATAAGCTTAAAAGCTTAGGATGATGATGCCAAAAATGAAACACTTCTCTTCTCTATTATAATTATCTTGTATCATAATTATTATCTTGTTTAAAGTTGTTATATTTTGTAGATCTAACTTTTTGTAGCATTGATTTTCGTTTATGCCATAGATCTTGTTATTTAAGTTGTTATTTTTTTTATTTCTTATGATTTATGCATAGATCTATCATCCACATGTCTATCTTAGTGATTCATGCATTTAAAACTAGTTTAGAAGACTAGATCTAGTGTTTTGAGTTCATAAATGCATTAGACCTTTGTTTTATGTTCATGAGCAACTTGTAATAGCATGATGATGGTAGGAAAGTTGTAGGAAACTCAAGATCTATTTTATTTTCAACAAAAATTATTTTTGAAAATTCGGATGAAAATGGAACCATATTTAGAAAAGTTGTTTTTCAACTTCAAAATGTGTATTTTTCATTTAAAATGAAGGGCTTAGGGTATAGATATTATAAATGAGAGATTTTGATGAATAAAGTTTAGATCTGAGTTTAAAGTTTATTATCATGGGTTTCATTTAGATGCATGTTCATATTATGTGTAGATCTTAGATTTGAACTTGAACAAAAATTGTGAAATTCGTATTTTGACAAAACCCTCATTTAAAAACCACTTTCCAAATGTCAAAATGTAAATTTTTCTTAAGATAATGAGGGCTTAATATATGTATATCATCAAGACTTCTTTTTACAAGAATCAAAAGTTATTTTCAAAATAAAAATTCTATTTTCGGATTTTAGCCAAGGCATATTTTAAAAACATGTTTTCCAACTCAAAAATGAAGTTTTTATTTAAGAAATGAAAGGCTCTTAGGATAGGATATGTAAGGAATGGATTTTTATAAGTTTAGATAGATTTTATCAAAAGATATGTCCAAAAATAAATTTTGTAAATTCGGATCCCAACAAAGACCAATTTTTAAAACCCATTTATCAACTCCAAAACTCATGTTTTATGTGAAAAATGAAGGGTATAGGTAATAGGTATCATTAAGTAGTAATTTTTATAAGTTGAAATGAGTTTTGATGATATTAAAGTGTAAAATAAGAAGTAGAATCAAGATGGAAAATTTTGAGTTAATAGTTAATTTGTGAAATTCGTAATTTTGAATGAAGGCCATAAGAACACCTATTATCCAAGCTCAAAATGAAAGTTTTATGTGTTAAATGAAGTCCTTAGGTAATTGATATAGTAAAGCCTTAAATTTTGATGCATTATACAAGTTTTTCCCAAAGGAATCGTTCAAAAAGTGGATTTTCTAAAATTCGGGTTTTTGAGTAAATCATATTGGAAAGCATATTTGCAAAGTGTAAAATGCAAATTTTTGTGTAAGAATAAAGTCCTTAGTGGTTATGTATGATTGAGCCCTAATTTCCTAAATATCAAATGATTTTTACTTAAAGAAATCACTCAAAAACTAATTTTTACAAATTTCGGATTTTGGAATCAACCCCACTTGAAAACATGTTTATAAAGTGCAAAAGGGAACTTTTTATGTAGAAATGAAGGTCATAAGTAATATATATATTGAAGACTCAATTTTAACAAAAAGAATTATACTTTCTTAAGAAATAAATCCAAAACAAATGGAAATAATCAAAGTTAGGAAACTAGTATTCTTAAAAGTAGTTATCCTTGAAGTCTTGTAATATAAGGAGTTATAAAATTTCCTTTTAGCAAAAATCATCAAGACCATGCATACATTGAGCTCATCTCATGTCATTCATGTTAGGAAATCATTCATATTGCATGTATAGCTAATCTATAATAGGAACATTACAAACATTTACAAAACTATTTTTTTTGGAATTGAAGTTTGCTACTGTCCTAATCTGATCCGACGTTTTTGAAGCTTCAAATTTTTCAAAACTTAAATATAATATTAGAAATAGATACATCTTTCGAAGTAGATAGAAATCGATATATAATTTGCGAGATTCCGAGTTAAAATGACCAAGTTATGGCCGTTTTAAGTTGGCATTCCCGCTTAGAACGAGAATTACTAATTTGATAGTTTGTATGAGATAGCTTGGACTAGTAAAGTGATGAAATACTTATTAGGGCATTTCTTCCTTTTTAGGTGATCCCGATATCGACGATTCCCTACCACCGGATTACTTGTACTAAGAGACTGGTGATCCAATGGCCGAGTGAGTATTACTTCCGATTTCATTTATTGTATATGATTGTAATAATAGTTGCACTAGATATTTGGTAAAAATAAAATAGATATGCATGATGGGGACGAATGGGAACTATGTATGCTTGTTGTTGATACTAGAAATGGAATGTAAGAATATCGAAGCCGAGTGATTAACTATTGCTTGTATAGATGAATTAGAATTGATTGTCTGCGATTATTGACTGATCACTTAAAAGAATTGGTATAATTGATTATTCAGAATTGAAGATGAAATTGAACTCATTCATACACGATAGGGATGAAGCATTAGCATTGGTTGGTTTATCGTTGTACCTTAAACGATTTTATAGTTTATAGTTGTTCGTAAGCTGAAACGGTCTTGGTTGTACCGCAGGATTCGTTAATCTGCTAACCCGGGATGGAGGGCGCAAGTCCATCCACATATGATTTCCGGCAGGTCATATGTTTGTTGAATTCACAAGTTTGATGCATATCACTTGTCTGATTAATCACTTGATTGTATGATGTGTTATAAATGTAATCCTGGAAGTTTTCACTCACTAAGCTAGTGTAGCTTATACCCTAATAGTTGTTTAAATGAACAAGTTATCGCAAGAATGCAAAGTGGGGCAGAGATGGTTGGAGCCGAACATGACTTTGGGAGTTCGGTAAAAAATAAGAATGTTTGAAGTTATCTGCTAGTTTTATGATTTGCCTTGTAATAATTTTATGTAGGGAAGTCTTTGGATGAATGTAATTGAAGTATATTATGTTTTGGTATTTGGAGTATAGTAAATTGAATTTCCTTTACATTGTTACTCAAGTTATATCAACATGAAATTTATCATTCCGATGTGTCTCCTCCATGTCTTAGACGCCTTGTATATAGTATGGAAGCCTTCGCGTGACATGGGTTGGTCATTCTTAGGCTTTAATATTGTGTACGGCGGACTGCCATATTTAGGGTACCCTTGGGGCGTGACAATAAGTATCATGAGACCCTTAAAATTTGTGCTTATTTAATCATATTTGTTGTGTAATTTTTGTAATTAGTTGAAGAAAAGGACACTTTATTTTGTAAAAAAATTTTTTAGGGTTTTAAGAGCTCTTTTGAAAGATTTTACGATGATTAAAGTGAGATTAAAGCGAATTAATCAAGTTTAGATTAATTTTGCAAGAGGAACAAAATTTCTTCTTTCACCCTCACCTTCAGCATGGCCATGTTAAACCTAAGGGTAAGGTCAAAAGCATAAGAGGTGATTAAGTTTTCAACCTCACCTCCAGCATTGCTAGGGAAGAATGCCAGGGATGAAGACAACAGACATCAGAGGTGAAAATTGAGCATTCTAACTTCAGCCTCACCCCAATCCTACCCATGATAATTGATAAGAGTGTATTAGTTGTAAAAAATAAAAATTTATAAACTCAATTGAAATTCTACAACAAACTCTAAGGCAGTGCACTTATCGATTGTAGAATAGAATTAATACAGGCGTCATCCTCTGAGATCTAGATATCAATTACTAGTAGTACTGTTTCTCTACTATTTAACCTAATAATTGAGATGAAATAATAACTTTGACTTATCTAACTAATAACATTAATAGTTAAATATGAGTGTTTTTAAAAGATGGATTCAATCACATGACCTACCCTTCATCTTGATCCACTGTAAACCCTAATTTCTTACAACATAATATCGATTAATGAGTTGTTTATAGTTTGCACTACAAAATCATGCAATTAAATCAATTACTCTCTCGAGTTAATCAATTCCTAACCCTAAATGAGATAGTGGAGATCTCTCCCTCACTAATGCCACATAAGATTGCATTAGAGATCAAGATTCTTAAATAAAGATTGCATCTTTATGCAGAAAACCAAAGTTTTCCTCCCTCTAGGCGAAACATGTAATCTCTCTATTCATGAAGATCTCTCCTATTAGATGAAACCTCTTTATATCTAGCAAGAATCATACAAGCAATCAATTTTGCGCATAAACCAATCACAAGATAATTAAAACACATGAATAGATACAAAGGCATAAACTTTTCATAAATCAAAAGGAATTCAAATCATATGGGGATTTAGGATTTCACAAGAATTAGGACATAAAGATCTACTCCTCCAAGGAGTTTACAATAAAAATAGAAGATCTAGGGGAATAATCAATAAACATAATTAAACAATAAAATCCTTTTTGACGTCTTGTGATTTCCAATGAAGTTTAAGAACTTCTCCTCCTTGAAGTTTATAGTTTTTCTCTCTAAAGCTTTTTAAACGTCTAAGATGATAATATGAAAGGTTAGGATGGCTATTTATAGATTTGTAACCAAAGGAAGCTTTACTGGGCCTCTTACACAGCAATGCTCAAGGTTGTGCACCCAGGAGTTTGTTCTTTTTCTTCTCAGATCGAATTCTCTCCTTTAACAAAACTCTCTCTACTACTTATGCAGTAGCTGAGGCACAAATTAGGATAGATTTTGGTCACTTTTTACACCCCATCACTAGTGCTTGCATGTTCATGTTGAAGGTTATGCACATGTAAAAATCAACATTTTTTATACTTTGCCAAATCTCACCTTGTTTTTGTTTATATCATCCTTAAATCTTTATACTATCTTTTTTAAACCTGAAATCACATATTAAGTACTTAAGTATCCTATTCTTGATAAATTTACATAAAATCCATACAAAAAATATGTCCAATGAATGCTATAAATAAGGGTCTTTTGACACTTATCACTGACGCCTATGCTAACCTAGTTATATGATAAAACTATAAATAGTGCCATGTTTTCTTATTTTAGAAGTTGTATATCATTTTCCTAAGCCTTAGGATAGAAATTACAAAGGAAAAAATGAAGAACTTGCTGGAGCATCATTCGAAGATCACAAGATATCAATTAGGGTTTATTCTTTCTATTATGATTCTTTTTATTTCCTCTAGACCTATTGTTCGTATTGTAAATTCTATGGAGGAGTAGATTCTTATACTCTTCATTTTTTAAAACCCTAACTATGTGATTTGTATCGATTTTTTATTAATGAATGTTCATGCCTTTGTATCTATTCATGTGATTTCATTGTCTTGTGATTGATTTGTGCACAAAGTAATTGCATGCTTGATTCTTTTTGGATTGAAAGAGTTTTCATTCAATTAAATAGATCTACTTGAACAGAGAAATTGTATATTTCACCTAGAGGCAGGGAATTACGATTTTTGCCATAAGAATTCGATTGTTGTTATAAGATCATGAACTTTGATGCAATCTTATATGATGTTAGTGAGGGAGAGATCTCCACTATCTCATGTAGGTTTAGAAATTGATTAACTCGATGGAGTAATTGATTTAATTGATGAGATCCTCCAATGCAAAGCATGAATGATCATTAATCAACCTATTATCACAAGAATTTTATGATTTAGCTTGGATCAAGGTGGAGAGTATGTCTTGTGAATGAATTCATCATTCAAAACATACTTAGTTGATGTTAAGGCCGGCTTTATCTTTTGTTTAGTAGTTTAATTATAGATTTTACTTCAAAACTTAAGCCAAATAGTAGAGAACCGGTAATACTAGTACTTGTTTTCAAAATCCTTGAGAATGACACCCTAAGTCTATGCTAAATTGAATAGGTATACTTACTTAGCTCAGATCATAAATTTCATTGGGTTTATAAATTTTAGAATTCGATATGATCGGCAAACGCGCATCAAGTTTCTTATCAACATTGCTAGGGAACACGGCCGGCCTTAAAAATAAATATAATAAATCAAACAAAATAAAATAAAAATAAAGACGATCTTAAAAAATAAAAAAACGAATCCAAATATGACACCATTTTTTTTACCCCATTTGCAAGCACTTCGCTTGAATATTCTAACTTCCTCATTGTAAACCCCGATATTCTCAGTAGTTAAGAAAACCCCGGGAGTTGAAAAGCGAAACCCTAATCCAGCCCATTTAAGTCTAGTGAGAGAAGCTTAGGAACCCTAAATCCGGCTTTCCTTCGGTTTCATAATAAAGAAGTTTTATAAAGTAAATGAATATGATTATTGATCTAAAGTATATTTTAAACCTTTAAAAGTTTTAAATCCGAGAATTTTTCAATTCTAGGCCTTCGTGAGCTCAATTATGGAAAAACGTGCCCGAAGGACCACAAACTCAGAAAAATATTCCAGAATATTCATTAGAACCGTAATTTTATAAGGATTTCAAAAATATCAATTTTATAATTTTTCGGGCTATAAAAATTACAGTTATAGCCTTTTTCCCGTGTTTTCGTTACAACCGGTAAAGTAGATGTCTTGTCTACTATTTACAAGTACAACCTACACTACACACTACCCATACCCTATTCTTACATCCTTACAACTACTCATTACAATTTTCTTTTCCAAGTAATTTTGTTTCCTAATTAATTAATACAATTATTACATTTTATTACATAAAATCCAAATTTTATCAAATTTCAAACTCTCTCTCACCCCCCCCCCCCCCCCCCCCCCCCCCTTGGCCGGCGCATCCCTCCCCTATCCCCTCTAATTTGTTTTAATTTTATTCATTTTATTACAACTAAACCCTAATGCATATGATATATAAACTCATTTTCTACTCTCTCTCTTCATTTTCACTCTTCTAAAATTTTGAAAAGGTTGAAAAACTCTCTCTTCTTACTCCCTACATTGCTGTGACACACACACACACATGCACACTTCCACAAGTTTGTTTCATCTTCTTTTCTTCTCAAATCATCCATTAGATGATGATTCCAAGCTTTGTTAGTCCCAAATCTTGTAATGATAAGACCATTCTTGTGTGTTTTCCACTCTTAATCCCAATGAACATGTGCAAGGGACATGAAAACACTAATACAAGAATCTCAAGCCATCACAAGAAGTGGATCTAGTGTTTAAAAGAGTTTTTGTTGGAATATCATCTTGTTCATGCATGTAAAGTAGAGATCTAGCATAGAAAGTTATGTTCATGCCATGAACCTCATGATTAATGCACTATATATGGTAGATCTAGTGTTTAGACATTCATGCCTTCATCTATATTGATGTTCATATGGTTATCTTGAGTTTTCATGCATTAATGATCATAAAAGTTTAGACTTGCATGTGTATGGATGTGTTAGATGGTAGATCTTCATGTATAGAAGGTAAGAAACTTGGAAAAAAAAAGATTTTTACTAGGAATGTTTTATGGAAATTCGGATGACTTTGGAATCCTATTTTAAAAACCACTAAAACCACTTTAAAACTCATATTTTTCATGAAAAATGAAGAGTATATGCAATAGGTATCTTGAAAGAATGATTTTTACAAGTCTTGATGAGTTTAGGCATGAGTAATATGTAAAACAAGTAGTGGAGTTAGAATGGAAATTTTTGAGATAGTGATTAGTTTGTTAAATTCGTAATTTGGAATAATGCCTACATAAACACCTAGTATTCAAGCTTAAATTGAATGTTTTATGAGTTAAATCAAGTCCTTAGGCAATAGATATAATAAGGCTTAAATTTTGGTGCATTAAACAAGTTTCCTCATAAAAAAAATGCAAGAAAAGGAAATTTCCAAAATTCGGATTTTTGTGAAAAGCTTGTTTAAAAACACAATTACTAAGTGAAAAATGTGAATTTCTATGCATAAATGAAGGTCATGGTTAGTATAAATGTTAAGAACTCATTTTTATTTAGATAACAAGTAAATTCCAAGAATAGAATCCTAAAAACCCTAGGGAATGTAAATTTTGAAAGAATAGCATTTTAGAAGTGGCCATTATGGAGTTTAATAATTAAAGAGTTTATAAGAGTTCATCATCAAAAATCATCAAGACTATGCATATATTGAGCTCATTACATGACATTCATACTAGGAACTCATTCATATACCGTCTATACATGAATCATCAACTAGAAACATTTTTACCAATTGCGAAACAATTTTTCGGAAAGAGGAAAGTTACAGAACAGATCTGACCTCATGGTTCCGTGACCTTAATGTTCTTAAAACTTGAAAATAATATTAGAATCGAATAGATCTTTCGAAGTAGATAGAAATCGATATAAAATTTATGAAATTCCGAGTTAAAATGACCAAGTTATGGCCATTTAAGTTGGAACTTTCGCAAATAGCGAGAATTTCGATTTTGTCTAGCTTAGATGCATAGCTTGAATTAGTTAAGTGATGAGATTCTTATTAGGTTGTTCTTATTTGGTAGGTGATCCCGAGCACGACGATACCCTACCACCCGACTATTACTATTAAAAGACCGCCGTACCATAGCCGAGTGAGTACTACTTCCACTCTCAATTGTTGCTTGTGATTGTATTGATAGTGGCATTAGTTGTTTAGACAAAGATAAAACTTGATATGCATGATGGGCTATATGGGAATTATATACTTTTCTATTGTTGATATATGAAGTTGAATTTAAGGAATATCGAAACCAGGTGTTAAGCTATAATTGATTGTCTGCGAATAATTGTTGGTCACCTAAGAGAATCGGATTAACCTATTATTGGAACTCAATTATAATTGAACTCATTCATATCGCGATGGGGATGGAGCATTGGCATTTGTTGGTTTTTCGTGATCCACAAAACGAATATGTTGGTTAATCATGATCCATAAAACGAATATGTTGGTTAATCGTGATCCATAAAACGAAATCTTATTCAGTTGACCGTGAGCTTAAACGACATCGTACCACAGGGTTCGTTAATCTGCTAACCGGGATGGAGGGCATAAGTCCATCCACTATGATTTCTGACTGGTCATATTTGCTGAGCTCGTTTGTTTGTACATATCATTTGCTTGATTAATCACTTGCCTGAATGATTTGTCTTAATTGTGATATGGAAGTTTCACTCACTAAGCTAGTTAGCTTACGCCCCTATAGTTTTTACTTGTTGCAGCATGAGTTCATTTGGCTTAGGCTGAGGTAAGCCACAGCTCAGGTACGGAGCTAGGAGTTTCCCTTAGAAGTTTTAATTCGAATTTGTCTAGACTTCCGTTGGAAACTAAAGGACTCTGGATGATTATATTGGACTTAATATTATTTTGGAATGCCTTAGACTTTGTAAACTATATTTGTGTTTTGGTTTATTATCTATGGCTAATGAATGCCACATTAAACTTCTTAACTCCATTGATTGAGTATTCTATTGTCGTAAAGGGATGCTTTACATCTATACAAGACTCTGAAAGGCTCGAATAGAATTTCGAGAGTCTTATATAGTATGTGGGGTTGTTACGTTTAGGATACCTCTATGGGACGTGACAGTTTAAGTTGGTATCAGAGCACTAGGTTATAAAACAAGACAATAGGATTTAAAAGAAACCAAACTTAGAAGTTTAACTAATAGGTTCAAACGGAGTTGAAAATATCTTTCCTTGCTAAGTCTAATTAGGAATCTTATCTTGTTTTAGGTCTCTTGGGTGAGACAGGGAGCGGGCTAGGAATTTCACCAAGAGAGCTGATAAACTATGGTGGAATACAGATTGAGGTTAAGAGAGCTGTGTGAGGATTTTGCTCTAGTCAGGCCCCCCGGACTATAGAGGAGATGCTCAAATTGTGGAAAGAAGGGCTAAGATACACTAGATGGGCCGCTGTGGTTGACCAATTGAGATATGATCCCATGGGAAGAAGGAACTAGACCAAATTGGAGAAATCTACACCCTAGAAGAATCATGGTAGATTATGGGCATGAGCCCATGACTAGGGAAGCCACTTTTATCTTGAAGAATGGGGAAACCGGACCCCTCCAGACTTTAGGGTATGGATCCCTATAGGACCTCTATATGTGTATGCCCATGATGATTTGTATGACCACATGATTGGAACATAGCGGATGCATGGAACCATA
>JAMXBD010005143.1:0-25781 GCA_024138025.1 Combretum micranthum
CACGTGCTCAACTGTGTACACAAAGCAATGTTTATTTGATGTAAATATGTGTAGATTGTTATGTTAGCAATCTCGTTTTATTAAAAAGTTCTTTACAAAGTTTAGTGATTTGATCAAACAATTTGCATAAACTGTTAGTTTTAGGACAACCTTACATATAATGTGACAAGTGTTATATGTGGTTGGGGATTCGGTACTCTAAGTCTCGGGATTTAGAGGAACGGGTCTTTACAGATGGTATCAGAGCCTTGTTTATGAAATTGTTTGATTAAATAGTGGTGACTTGACCTTAGATACGGTGAGTTAGTTAAACGTATATAGGACTTGTTTATATTGAGTGTTATGTTTAAATGTTTAATTGGTTTATTAATTGTTTTGATATTGATTTGACTTTGTAAAGTTATTATATGTCATACATGTTGCATGTTTGTTTAAAAGATGGATAGGTCACGAAGAGTAACCCGACAATCTTCGGAAAGAGAAAGTATGCCACCTCCTTCTCAGTCTACTATTTCAGCTTCTGCATCAGCTAGTATTCCAGCTTCTACTTCGACTCCATCACTGGCTTCGGCTTCTACTGCACCGAACCCACAGCCTCCTCAAATGCCAGCATATCCAGCTATGCCATAGATGCCTATGGGAGATCCGAATAATGTGCTCACTATGTTTCGGGATATGTTTGTTATAGTTCAGCAGTATCAACAAATGATGTATCAACAACAACAACAATTTATGCAACAATATCATCCTCCAACTGTGAGAGAAGAGCCACAAGTACCAATGGGAGACCGGAACGAACAAGTCAAGTTGCATGATTTTGTTAGACTGGTACCTGATTTTGATGGAACTGTTTTGGATCCGACTCGAACGGAAGGTTGGATAGTGGAGCTAGAAAAAGCGTTTGCAGCTTGTGAAGTGCCTAAGCATAGGAAAGTTGATTTGGCTATATATATGTTGAAGGGAGATGCATATAATTGGTGGAGATTGAATAGTGAAGGATATGTGAGACCGATACCATGGAACAGATTTAAGGAAGCCTTTTTCTTGCAATACATTCCATCCACAGTGCGGGAACAGATGATATCGAGTTGGTTGAGTCTAAGGTAGGGAAATAAAATTGTTGAAGAATATCATGCAGAATATTGTAGATTGCTTCGATTTGCGGGTACAAGTTACAATGATGAGAGCATGAAGGTTCAAAAGTTCCAAGATGGCTTGAACATGGAGATTAAGAGTGAGGTTAAGAAGTTTCAATTATCAACACTGTCCGAAACAGTTAAGGGATCATAAAGAGCAAAACATTTAAGGGATTTGGAACATAAATACCAAACAAATAGTTGTTCCTTTTTCCTCATAAGAGTCATATTTTTCTTTCTTTATCATTTGAGGCACTTACTTATCAAGTTCATATCCTTCTGCCCTTTATCTTAATCTCTAAAGTCACTAATAAACAAATTATACCTTTTTACGAACCCAGACTAACTTGGGTCCTTTGAAAGACAAGCTTATATTATCAATATGACTAGCTTGATGATTACTAGCTTATTTCTCTTATAATAGCAGTATTTTTCCATATGACCAGGTTTATTACAAAAATAACATGCATATGAATAATTATTCTAATATCTGTTGTTTACTGTTTCAAGTTGTTATGACTTTGGTAACTTCTAGAATTGTTTTGATGATATGAACAGTACCAGACCTTGTTTGGACAGATTTACACATTTTCCTCCTTCAAGACAAGTGATTTATCAGTATCTACAATGTCAAAGACATCTATTTTTATGGATTTTGTCTAGAAGATTAAAAATAAGATAAATGTTATCTTAGATAGGATGAGGAAGAAGATCACGATGAACAACAATAACAAATAACAACCATATTTTTTACAAAAATCAAACAAGGCTTATTATCATCCTTCCGTTACAGAATTTGAATTTGAAAAAGGATAAAGCATAAGATTTCATCCGAGAAATACAAGGAAAAGCCTATCCCAACTTGTAACCAATTTTGAAGTCACAACGTATTTGAATTTGAAAAACGGATAAAGAAGAATAGATTTTAATCGAGATTATGAAAAAGTTTATCCATCTTCCAATAGCTTTTTGAATGTTAGAGAAAAGAGTATATTTACCGAAGCCAAGGAAGAAGAAAAATAGAGAGGCTAATATACTTACGATACTTTGAAAATAAAATAGAGAGACTTTCGCCTGCTATGAGAAGGAAGAAGGAACACAACTGGTGCTATTCACATTGCAAACAAAAGCTTTCTCTTTCACCAAGAAAATACAGAACCTCACAAAACTTTGCTATTTCTCCTTCTAGTCTTTGAAACTGATCTCTCTCTCTCCTCTGGAAGAAATACGATACCAAGAAACACTCTGCTACAAAAAAAAAAAAAAAAGAGAGATAGAGAAAGAAGAAAAAGATCACTTACTTTACCAACCAGAAGGTTTCATAGAACTTTGTGATCAAAGAAAAGAACACCTTCTTTATCATAAGAAGTAAATAGAAACTACTATTGCTTATAATCCTACACGAGCTGATTAGTGCAATTTTTATTCTTTATTGCAATCTTGATTTTGTTATTTCCTTGTTGATAGAAGGAACGTGTTGTTGCCTTCTAGTTTGTTTGATTACAAGATTAAACTCTATAGATCGATTGTAGCTAGAGTAAAGCTGTGAGAGTCGAGCAGAGAGGATTGCACTGTCTTGTAATTTGAAATTATTGGATATAGTGAAACAAACCCGTAGGATAACGGGGTCCTCGGTTTGGAGCTGGAAGAGTGGACTGACATACAAGGCAGAACCACTATAAATCACTGTCTGATTTTCTATACTTTATCTTTTAATTTTTGCAATTTATTTTCATATTTGTTTAAATGCATATCTTGTTCTTGTTTTTAAAATCGAAGGGGAATAATTTGTTAAAAGGAAATTTTTTTATTAATAATCAATTCAACCCCCCTTCTTATTGTTATTTAGGACCAACAAAGACATTACTTGTATAGAGAAAGATGCAAAATATTCACGGATCACAAGGTATTTTTACCCAATGAGAGCTAAACATGAGACAAAGGAGGTGGTTGGAACTGATAAAGGAATATGATGTAGATATTCAGTATCACCCTAGAAAGGCAAATGTTGTGGCAAAACCTTAAGTAGAAAAAGAATGAGAATTTAGCCGCTATGATCACCTCTGAGCGTCATTTATTAGATGAGATGAGAAAATTAGAATTGGAAATAGTGACCAGAAAAGTGAGTGTGGAATTAGCAAATTTGCAGATTTAGCCTACTTTGGTTAAAAGGATCAAAGCAGGGCAAGTTGATGATCCAAATATACAGGAGATAAACAGAAGAATGGAAGCTGGAAGAGCACCTAGTTCCACATTATGAAGAAGGTATTGTGAGATACAAAGGAAGATTGTGTGTGCCAGAAGAAGGAGAACTTAAAAGAGAGTTGTTGAAAGAAGCACATTATTCAAGCTATTCTATCCATCCCGGAGGCAACAAGATATTTCAGGATTTAAAGAAGCTGTATTGGTGGAATAGCATGAAAGAGGAGATTATTGAATATGTATCTAAGTGCCACACTTGTCAAATGATCAACATTGAGCATAGAAGACCGGCCGGTGAATTAAGGCCTTTGCCTATACCTCAATGGAAGTGGAACACATAAATAGGATTTTGTCACAACTCTAACCGAACTAAGGGCAAGTTGGACTCAGTATGGGTAATTCTAGACTGACTTACAACGGTAGCGCGATTTATACCTATTAGGATTAGTATACTTTGGAACACTTGTCAAAGTCATATGTCAAGGAGATTGAGCTATATGGAATACCAGCGACCATTATGTCAAATCAAGACACCAGGTTTGTAGAAGATTTTGGAAAAGCTTGCATAGTGCTTTAGGTACTAAAGTGGTTTTCAGTACCGCTTATCACCCTCAGACAGATGGATAATTTGAACGGACCATTCAATTCTTGAGGACATGTTGAGAGCTGTGTCTTAGACTTTAAGGGTAATTAGGATGAATATTTGCCTTTTTGTGCAGCTTACTATAACACAGCTATCAAGCATCATTTGGGATGCCACATTATGAAGCTTTGTATGGTAGAAATGACGATCGCCGATTCATTAGGATGAAGTAGGTGAAAGGCATATTTTAGGGTCGGAATTGGTGCAAGATGTTGTTGACAAGGTTAAAGCGATCAGACAAAAATTGCAAGCTACTCAAAGCCATCAGAAAAGTTATGCAGATAAATGGAGAAGACCATTGAAATTTCAGGTAGGGGAGCATGTATTGCTTAAAATATTGCCGACTAAGGGTACAATCAGATTTGGTATGAGAGGCAAATTGAACACTAGATATGTTGGACTATTCAAAATTCTGGAAATGATAGGTGATATGGCTTACCGATTAGCATTGTCACCAAGTTTGGAATGTAAGCCCCAGAAAAATTTAGTAAATAATTCCAAAATAAACTTCAAAAATAAACCCTAAAAATCACTCCAAATTAAAACCGAACTTCAACTAGTCTTAAATCATGAACGAATCTAGAAATTTCTTAATCTTGAGAAAAATAAGGATCCTTAAAAAAAATAAAAATTCAACAATCTTCAAATTCAAAACCACTACTTACGACAAATTCTATACGTAACTCAGACTTATAAAATCGGATAATATAGAGCCCAAAAACAAATTATTAAAAAGTAAATAATGATTAACCTTCGGAAATAAAACCCAATTCAATAATTCCGAAAACGTTAAGAGATATTAAGTACTTACAAAAATAAAATTTAAAATAAATTTCTCAAATCAAATATGTTGTATAAACATAAAATATCAGTTTCTAAATTGGCAAAGATCTAAACTAGAGAATCACCCGAAAACCCAAAGTGGAATAAAGTAGTTTAAGTCCGACAATCTCGCGTCCTTAACCCTAGAGGTCGAGGTGTAGTTTAAGTATGTAGAATAGCTCGTAATAATATAAGGTCACTTAAAAATATCACATTGGTAAATTTTTGACTTATTTCGAACCCCTTCAGATACAGACTTCGAAAAGCATGTCTCGGGGCTCGAGATATGAAAAATATACCATTAATACCGTTTGACTCATATTTTGACAAGGATTTCTAAAATATCAGTTTTGTAATTTTTCGATAACTAGAATTATCTGATTTTACGATTTTATTCGTATTTCATTACTACCGGTAATTAACTAGTCTTTTGGTACTATTCACTACTATTCATTATATAATTTTATTATTCTTATAAACTCAAATATTTTTAGATAAATATTTTTTATATCATAGAAAATTTTGTTTTTCTAAAATTTAATTAGTTTCGGGTTTTTACGGGATCAGTTTCTGTTCAAGACCCGATACTAAAAATAAAATAAATTAATTTAATAATTGAAAAATATTTTTGTTTTCATAAAATAATTTTTTTGAATTTTTCAAGTTATAAAAATATCATTTATAGCTCATATTCGTGTATTTTGATCACATCGGTAACATATTTATTGAAATACTAAAATAATTAAAATAATTATTTAATTTTATTTATGAAAATTCTGCTATTCACTTAAAGATAATTTTCTTAATTTTATTTTATATGTTTTCTTAATAAAAAGTACTTTTTCAACCCATACTTCAAGTACACTTCATTTGTTACTTCTACACGGTAATTAAGTTTTCATTCACTCATTTTACACTCCATTTTCCCACAAATGGCAGCTGACTACACCCCTAATAATAGCCTCTTTTCTTTTATTTTAATGATTTATTTAATGATTTAAAGTCTCATTTAGTTAGCAAATTAAACGACACAAGTTACACTTTCAAAATTTAAGTTACAAACTAACTAAACCCTCTCTCTCTCCCTTTGAAGTTCACGTGCGGCACCCCCCAATTGCTGTCTTTGTTTTATTTTTTTCTCTTTCAATTAATACACTCCTCTCTCCAATTAATGCCTCTCATTTACATCCTTTCATTCCTTTGAAACCCTATACCATTCACTCTCTCTTTTCCTCTCTTTTTCCTCTCTTTCTTTCTTCTTTTGTTCTTGTTCTTGTTCTTGCAAGAACACAAGCTGCCCCCATCTAAAAAAATCACTTCCACACTCCATTCTTGAAGATTCTTTAAGTAAACTTTCTTCTTAAGCTTCTACAGATGATATAGATAAGGTATAGAGAGTTTCATGCATCAAATGACCTTCCATAAGCTTAAAAGCTAAGGATGATGATGCCAAAATGAAACACTCCTCTTCTCCATAATTATTCTCTTGTATTATTATTATTTTCTTGTTAAAAGTAGTTATATTTTGTAGATCTAGCTTTTGTTGTAGCTTTGATTTTGTTTATGTTTTAGATCTTGTTATTTGAGTTATTATTTTGTTATTACTAATGATTTGATGCATATATTCATCATTCACATAACTATCATAGTGTTCATGCATTTTTAACTAGATCTAGTTATGTTAGGTTCATAAATGTATTAGACTATTGATTTATTTTCTTAAATAACTTCTAATAGCTTGATGATAGTAGAAAAGTTTTATAAAGCTCAAGATCTATTTTAGTTTCAACAAAAATCATTTTTGACAATTCGGGTAAAAAGGGAACGATATTTAGAAAAGTTATTTTTCAACTTCAAAATGTATTTTTCATTTAAAATGAAGGGCTTAAGGAATACATATCATAAATGAATGATTTTGAGGAGTAAAGTTTAGATCTATGAGTTTATAGTTTACTACCATGGATTTCTTTTATATTTATGATCATAGAAAGTATAGATTTTGGTTTTAACTTAATAAAAATAGTAAATTCGTATCTTGGCAAAACTTATATTTAAAAACCACTTTCCAAGTCTCAAAATGGAAGTTTTGTTGAGAAAATGAAGGTTTAGTGGATGTATATCATCAAGACTTCTTTTTACAAGAATCAAATGTGATTTTCAAAATTTTTTTTGTAATAAAAATCTCATTTTCGGATTTAGACCAAGGCATAGTTTAAAAACATGTTTTCCAACTCAAAAATGAAGTTTTTATTTAAGAAATGAGGGCTTTTAAGATAGGATATGTAAAGAATGATTTTTCCTAAGCTTAGATGGATTTTATCAAAAGATATGTCCAAAAATAAATTTGGTAAATTCGGATCTCAACAAAGACCAATTTTGAAAACCCATTTTTTAACAACAAAATGACACCAAAATGAAAGTTTTGTTTAGAAAATAGAAGGCTTATGGAATAGGTATCAATAGGAGATGTTTTTTATAAGTAAATTAGATCTACTAGTAGAAATTCTCAAAAATAGGAAGAGATTACAAAATGTGAAATTTGAGTATTAGCCAAAATTTGTAAATTCGGATGGTTTCAAGACCACCTTAAAAACCCTTTTATCAACTTCAAAACTTGTGTTTTATGTGAAAAATGAAGAGTTTAGGTCATAGATATCATTAAGTAGTACTTTTTATGCGTTGAAATGAGTTTTGATGAGATTAATGTATAAAACAAGAAATAGAATCAAGATGGAAAATTTTGAGTTAGTAGTCAATTTATGAAATTCGTAATTTTGAATGAAGGCCATTAGAACACCTATTATCCAAGCTCAAAATAAAAGTTTTATATAATGAATGGAGTCCTTAAGTAATAGGTCATAAAGTCTTAGATTTTAATGCATTAAACAAGTTTTTCCCAAAAGGAATCATTCAATAAGTGGATTTGTAAAAATTCGGATTTTTGAGTAAATCCTATTTGAAAACATATTTACAAAGTGTAAAATACAAAGTTTTATGTAAAAATGAAGGTCTTAGGTAGTTTATGTTATGAAAACTCAATTTTAACTAAGATAACTATAAATTCCTAAGAATTAATCCCAAAACACAAGTAAGTTATCAAAGTTAGGAAACTAGATTTTTCAAAAGTAGTTATTGTTGAAGTCTTGCA
Organism: Combretum micranthum; assembly: GCA_024138025.1. NCBI lineage: Eukaryota > Viridiplantae > Streptophyta > Magnoliopsida > Myrtales > Combretaceae > Combretum > Combretum micranthum. The sequence continues at coordinate 7,952 of JAMXBD010005143.1, forward strand.
AAATAAAGAGTTCTAAAATTTTCTTTTAGTAAAAATCATTAAGATCATGCATACATTAAACTCATCACATGACATTCATGTTAGGAAATCATTCATATTGCATGCATAATTGATTTGTCAAGTAGAAACATTCCAAGCATTTATAAAACTATTTTTCGGGATCGAAAACCGTTACTGATCAGAACTGATCCTTCTGTTTTGTGACCCAAATTTTTTCAAAACTTAAAATAATATTAGAATTAGATATCTTTCGAATTAGATAGAAATCGATATATAATTTGCTAAATTCGAGTTAAAACGACCAAGTTATAGCCGTTTTAAGTTGGAATTCCCGCTTAGGACGAGAATTACGAATTTGATAGCTTGTATAAGATAGTTTGGATTAGTTAAGTGATAAATACTTATTATGGTATTTCTTCCTTTTAGGTGACCTGAAATCGACATTCCCTACCACTGGATTACTTTTACTAAAAGACCGGTGATCCAATGGCCGAGTGAGTTTTTCCTCTTATTTTGTTACCTTGCTTGTGCTTATAGCTAGTTGCATTAGAATTAGGAAAAGATAAAATTGAAATGAATTGTGATATAATCTTGGTTGAATGAATGATAAGTATATCAAGGCGGGACTTGTTGTAAGATCATTGTATGAGTTAGCATAGACTTGAATTGTTTAAAATTCTCTATGATCGCTCTTAACCTACATAATTAACATGCCACGATTATATGATAAACTGTACATGCATATCACATATTGAGTCACATTGCATAGGCTAATATACCTTTGGGACAAAATTATATTAGCGGATGGCAAGGGGGGCATTGTTAACATTAAGGATGCAAAATCGCTTAAGTTAATGGTAGTAGTATAGGCACTTGAATCAACTACATAAAACAACAAGAGAAAGAGATTGGGATTATGGTTGCATGACTTATGGATCACCCCACTCAAGATTGGAATTATGATTGCATGTCTTATAAACCATCCTAACCCCGAATGGAGGGCGTAAATCCATTCACATATGGCTACCGGAAAGTCATATGCTTGTCTGCTCATGTGTTTGCTCATGATAGCATATGGATGAATTATAACTTGCTTGTTATGGTACAAAATTAAGGAACTCTCACTAAGCTAGTGTAGCTTATACCCCAATAGATGTTTGTATAAACAGGTTATCTCAAGAATGCTAAGTAGGGACCGAGACGGTTAGAGCAGAGTATGACTTCGAGATTCCGACAGGAAATAAGAATGCTTGAAGATATTAGCTAGGTTTCGTGAATTGCGTTGTAATAGTTTTATGTAGTGAAATCTTTTGATGAATTGAAATTGAAGTATAGTGAATTGTATTTGAAGTACAATGAATTGTATTTCCTTTACATTGTTACTCAAGTTGTACCAATATAAAATGTATTACTTCGATGTGTCTCCTCCATGTGTTGATGCCTTACATTGTATGGAAGCCTTCACGTGACTAGGGTGGCCATTCCTAGGATTTAATATTGTGTACGGCGGACTGCCACGTTTAGGATACCCTTCAGGGCATGACATGGAAGGAGTGCACAACGTATTTCATGTGTCAATGTTAAGGAAATATGTGCAAGATCCTGAAAAAATTGTAGCTTTGGAGCCATTGGAAGTTTAAGCTAATCTCGCTACAATCGAAAAGCTAATAAGGATTTTGGATACAAAAGAAAAGATCTTAAGAAGACTCGTGATCAAGTATGTGAAGGTGCAATGGACAAACCAAACCGAACGGGAGGCAACCTGGAAGCTAGAAGAGGAATTGCGAGCTAACTAACCCGAACTTTTCGACAATTTAGGTAACTTTTGAGGACGAAAATTCTTTTTAGGAGAGGAAAGATATAATATACAAATAATTAATCTATAATGAAGGGTAATATTGTAATAAAATGTTGCTTAAGAGGGTACATTGTAATTTAACAAACGGATTTGGACTTGAAGAAGTTGTTTGCAAAGAGTAAGAAAGGGGGGACTTAGGACGACTATAAGCCGCCAGCTTTCAATGCAAGGCCACCAGCTTTTATGGAAGAATCGCCGGCTTTATGTCAGCTTTGGAGCTTTAGGATGTTTGCAAGAAAATTTGGTGAAAGATGGTCGTATATAACAAAAGTTGGATAAAGGCTTTCAGCTTATGTATCAAGGCCGCCAGCATTAACAAGGAAAGCCACCAACTTTCCACCGGCTGAGATGGTTCTATTCCTTGGTTCGAATCTAAGCCGCCCCTAAACCGCCAGCTTATGTCCAGCCTATATTCTATGAAAAAAAAACATCTTTTTCTTAAGCTAGGGTTTCCTAATCCCTATATATGACCCCTAGGTCTTTAGTTCCTTCCCCATATCACTTCTTAAGGAAAATCTAGTAAGAACTTTCCCTCAAATCTCTTTTGGGTTGATTTTGATTAGATCTTGATTTCTAATGTTGTTTCAATTGGTTTTGTGAGGAATCAAGTGATGGAGACAAAACCCTAGGTGTTGCTGGAGTTATGATTTCTTAGTGGTCAAGGAGAACTAGAAATCTCATCCTAGGTAAGGTATAAATCTATCTTATCTTTGTATCAATGAAGTAGTCTTTTCTGATTTGTGGTGTATGTTATGATATGAAAGGAATTCTAGGGTTTGGTGATCTTTGGAGAAATTCTTGCCTATTGAGTTTTCGTTAACATACCAATTGAGGAGGTTGGTGTATATACCTAAATCTTAGTTTTGTTAGATTAGGGTTTGGTTTATCTTGAGATTCGTTTATGCATATGGTTGTGTTGAGATGATTTTGTTTTGTGATCAGGTTCTGTTGATATTAGGGTTTTGGTGATAGTTAATCTAGGTACGACCTACCATGTTTGTTGATTGTGCTTATAGGATTAGATTTGTAAAACTTGACCTAATTCTATTGACTTAATTGAATTGAGTGTTGTTTGTGATTGGTTGTGGTTAGTAAAGACCACGCAGAGTGTGATACTAATACTGCCAACCTAATGATCCTTGTGTGGCATTATCCCAAGTGGAGTTGCACTTGGAGATAATTCGAGTAGTTTAGGAGTAGTATGAGTATGACTCGGGTGTGTGGGAGATTCCTAACACCATATACGTATGTAATTACCTATTTCTATATTAGATATTTTCGAGAGTCATGAGATACTCCGGGTTTAGAAATAGTTTACAATAATTATGGACTGTATTGGTTGTAGGCTAATTAAAGATAACAAATTTATCATTGTTGCATTAGTTATAAGTTACATGTGCTATTGCTTGTTGCTTGTTCATATGCATGTGGTTTGGTTTGGCATACTGAGCGATCATTATTCTTTTTTAGGTATAGGTAAAGATTCAATTGTGTATGATCTAAGAGGTTATGATGTGTTCATGGACTATGGGGAGTAAGATAATGGATTTTACCATCCTATTGATAGTTAGATTGATTGGATTAGAGATAATGACATGAGAAGAAAATATTATATTTTGATTAAGTTTCTTTGAAAATTTTAATATTTTAAGGATTTTCTTATTATGTTAAAGTTATGTTAAGTTTGGATTTTTAATTCATGATGTAGGTGGTTTGAGAAAATTTTATTTCTTAATAGTATTAAAGTTTTTAATGTAACATTATCGTGAACAACATGTGATACATGATATAGTTTGGTACATACTCAGTTGAACACATGATGTACTACACTTATTAAATCTTTTTTCTCATCCCTAAGCGGGAGACAAGTAACTAAGTCAACAAAATAAATGGAGATAAAAAGAAGAATTAAATGTCACGCCTCGAAGGATACCCTAAACGTAACAACCTACCATACACAATATTAAAGCCTTTTTATCATGCATAAGGCGTACATCACCATTAAGAGAACGCATCAGAGGAGAACAATTTACATTGATAACCATTAAGTACAAGGCAAGAGAAATACGTATCAATAATCATAAATGGTCGATTACAATTTTTAGGAGCATACCCTCGCTAACGACTTCCAATCTGCATAAATACACTTCCTATAAACCACCAAAATATTAACATAATATATATTTTTGCAAGTCCCGGAAAATTTCAGTAAATAATTCAAAATGAACTTCGAAAATAAACTCTAAAAATGACTCCAAATTAAAACCAACTTCAACTAGTCCTAAATCACGAACAAATCCGAAAATTTCTTAATCTTGATAAAATGAAAATCCTTAAAAATAAAATAAGAACTCAACAATCTTCAAATTCAAAACGCTATGTACGATAAATTCTATATTTAACTCCAAATTGTAAAATCGGGTAATATAGAACCCAAAAATAAATTATTAAAAAGTAAATAACGATAAACCTTTGGAAATAAAACTCAATTCAAGAATTCGAAAACGTTGAGAGATATTAAATACTTACAAAAATAAAATTTAAAATAAATTTCTCAAATTAAATATGTTGTATAAACATAAAACATCATTTTCCAAATTGGCAAGGATCTAAACGGGAAAATCACCCGGAAACCGTAAGTAGAACAAAGTTGTTTTAGTCTGGCAATCTCGCGCTCTTAGCCGTAGAGACCGAGTGTAGTTTAAGTGTGGAGAATAACTCGTAGTAATATAAGATCGCTTAAAAATATCAATTGGTAAATTTTTGACCTATTTCAACCCATTCGGATACAGACTTCGAAAAGCGTGTCCGGGCTCAAGATATCAAAAATATACCATTAATACCTTTAGACTCGTATTTTCATAAGGATTTATAAAATATCAGTTTTATAATTTTTCGATAACTAGAATTATTTGATTTCACGATTATATTCGTATTTCATTACTACCGGTAATTAACTAGTCTTTTGCACTATTCGCTACTATTCATTACACGATTTTATTATTCTTATAAACCCTTATATTTTTAAATAAATATTTTATATATCCTAGATAATTTCGTTTTTCCAAAATTTAGTTCGTTTCGGGATTATACAGGATCAGATTCTGTTTAAGACCCGATAATAAAAATAAAATAAATTAATTTGATAATTGTAAAATATTTTAAAAATATTTTTATTTTCATAAAATAATTTTTTGAAATTTTTGGTATAAAAATATCAATTATAGCTCATATTCGTGTATTTTGATCATACTGGTAACTTATTTGATAATTCACTCAATAAATTAATTAATTATCTTATTTTAATTATGAAAAATCTGCTACAAATATTTGGAATACATTTTCTATATTTTTCTTATTTTTATTTTATTTATTAAGAAAGTACTCTTACAACCCATACTTTCAAGTACACCTTTCACACATCATTTCTTTTTCACTTCAATCTTTCTACACTTTATACCATACTTCATGGCAGATTTTGACTCCTTTTTGTTGCCCTTTTGTCTCTTGAAATACCACACAATTAATTAAAATAACCTTTTTTCAAATCCTTCTTCAAGAAGCTACACATATCATTAATTACATTACAATTCCAAGTCAAAAGAAAACCAAATTCCCCTTCTCTCTCCTTAGTCTTTCAGCACCCCCTAATTTGCTGCCCTTGTTTTATTTTTTTTTTTCTTTCAATTAATACACTCCTCTATCTCCATTTAATGCCTCTCATTTACTTCCTTTCATTCCTTTGAAACCCTATCTCATTTACTCTCTCTTTTCCTCTCTTTTTCCTCTCTTTCTTTCTTCTTTTGTTCTTGTTCTTGCAAGAATACAAGCTGCCCCCATCTAAAAAAATCACTTCCACACTCCATTCGTGAAGATTTTTAAGTAAACTATCTTCTTGAGCTTCCATAGGTGATATAGGTAAAGTATAGTGAGAGTTTCATGCATCAAATAAACTTCCATAAGCTTAAAAAGCTAAGAATGATGATGCCAAGATGAAACACTCTTCTTCTCCATGATTATTTTCTTGTATCATTATTATTTTCTTGCTAAAAATAGTTATATTTTATAGATCTAACTTTTTCTTATATCTTTGACTTTGTTTATGCTTTAGATTTTGTTATATGAGTTATTATTTTGTTATTGCTAATGATTTATGCATATATTCATCATTCACATAACTAGCTTAGTGTTCATGTATCTATAACTAGTATAGTAAACTACATCTAGTGTTTTAGGTTCATAAATGCATTAGACTTTTGATTTATTTTCTTAAATAACTTCTAATAGCTTGATGATAGTAGAAAAGTTTTAGAAAGCTTAAGATCTATTTTAGTTTCAACAAAAATCATTTTTGAAAATTCGGATAAAAAGGAAACCATATTTAGAAAAGCTATTTTTCAATTTCAAAGTGTATATTTTTCATTTAAAATGAAGGGCTTAAGGAATAGATATCATAAATGAATGATTTTGAGGAGTAAAGTTTAGATCTATGAGTTTATAGTTTGCTACCATGCATTTCTTTTATATTCATGTTCATATTATGTGAGATCTTAGATTTGAACTTGAATAAAAATAGTGAAATATATATTGACAAAACACATATTTAAAAACCACTTTCCAAGTCTCAAAATGGAAGTTTTAGTTGAGAAAATGAAGGTTTAGTGGATGTATAATAGCAAGACTTCTTTTTACAAGAATCAAAGGTGATTTTCAAAATAAAAATCTTATTTTCGGATTTAGGCCAAGACCTAGTTTAAAAACATGTTTTCCAACTCAAAAATAAAGTTTTTATTTAAGAAATGGAAGGCTCTTAAGATAGGATATGTAAAGGATGATTTTCATAAGTTTAGATGGATTTTACAAAAGATATGTCCAAAAATAAATTTGGTAAATTTGGATCTCAACCAAGATCAATTTTGAAAACCCATTTTTCAACACCAAAATGAAAGTTTTGTTTAGAAAATGGAAGGCTTATGGAATAGGTATCAATAGGAGATGTTTTTTATAAGTAAATGGTAGATCTACTAGTAGAGATTCTCAAAAATAGGAAGAGATTACAAAGTATGAAATTTGAGTTCTATCCAAATTTTGTAAATTCGGATGATTTCAAAACCATGTCTTAAAAACCCATTTATCAACTCCAAACTTGTGTTTTATATGAAAAATGAGGAGTTTAGGTCATAGGTATCATCAAGTAATGATTTTTATAAATTAAGAAGAGATTTGCTAAGAAAAACATGTAGAACAAGGAGTAGAAATAAAATAGGAAAATTTGAGTTGTTGTCATTTTAAGAAATTCGTAATAATGGAGTAATGGCATGAAAACCCATATTTTTCAAACTCAATTAGAAGTTTTATTAAAGAAATGAAGTCCTTAGTGACTAGGCATGGTTGAGCCTTAATTTTCTAAGTATCAAATGATTTTTACTTAAAGGAATCACCTCAAAAACAATTTTTACAAAATTCGGATTTTGGATGAACCAATTTTAAAAACATGTTGACAAGTGTAAAATGAGAATTTTTATTGAAAACCAAAGGCCTTAGGGAATATACATAATGAAGGCTTAATTTTAACAAGAATAAATAGATTTTATCAAGGAATTTTTCTAAAAACAAGTAGGGATTGTCAAGAATACAAGATTAGCCTTTCTGAGTTAATTTTTCATAAAGTCTTACAAAGAAAAAGTTTTCTAAAAATTTCTTTTATTCAATATCATCAAGAACATGTATATATATATCTCATGATATATCATTTATGGTAGTAACTTGTTCATATTACATGTATACTTGCTTTGGATAGTAGAAACATTACAAACATTCACAAAACTACTTTTCGGAATTGAATTTCGCTACTGAGCAGAACTGATCGGACCTTTTCGAAACTTCAAAGTTTTCAAAACTTAAATATAATATTAGAATTACATAGATCTTTCGAAGTAGATAGAAATCGATATATAATTTGCTAAATTCCGAGTTAAAATGACCAAGTTATGGCCGTTTTAAGTTGGAATTTTCGCTTAGGATGAGAATTACAAATTTGATCATTTGTATGAGATAGTTTGATTTAGTTAAGTGATGAAATACTTATTAGGGTATTTCTTCCTTTTTAGGACACCCCAAAATTGACGATTCCCTACCACCGGATTACTTTTACTAAGAGACCGGTGATCCAATGACCGAGTGAGTTTTCTTCTTATTTTGTTACCTTGTTTGTGCTTGTAGCTAGTTGTATTAGAATCATAGGAACAAGATAAAAATTGATATGAATGGGGATGGGATAGATGAAGAGACTGTGATGAATGTATGCTAAAGAATACTAAAGCATATCGAAACCACGATTCGATTGGATAACTGCACTGTTCATATTATTTCTGTTATATGTATGATATTGGTTGGTCACTCTAAAGAATGTATGAATATTTTCACCTAAGCAAAAATTAAATTGGTCATGCATCACATCGGACATAGTGCATTTAGTAGCATGCTACTCCTACGCAGGTCGATCGGTATGGTCTGAGAACTCGTTTAGATAACGAGACTCGGTATCAAAGCTTATTCATAGGGAACTAAGGCGCATTAGGGATGTATTCCATGTATGAGCCTAGCCGAGTCGAGTGCTATGAGTACGGGGGCTTGGAGACTAGTAGCGGTCATGTAGACTTTTAATACCATCCCTAACCCAAGATACAAAGGGCGTAATCTGTTCTGTGTATGGATTCCGGATACTTAAACTGTCACGCCCCAAGGGTACCCTAAACGTGGCAGTCCGCCATACACAATACTAAAGCCTAGGAATAACTACCTTAGTCATGCAAAGGCTTCCATATTATGTACAAGGCGTACATCACAATCAAGGGGACACATCGGAGTAACGCAATTTACATTGATAATAAATAAGTAACAAGGCAAAGAGAATACTTAATATAAAACATAAGCATATCACATTTCAATTCTTAAGGCATATCCTTCTATTATCTTCAAATAAAGGCATATCATAATCATATAGGTTAGCACATATAAAGAACCTTACAAACTTTCTCATCGTATGATTCCATATCCTTAATCATCTTTCCATGACTTCCTTAGTATCATGATCCTCAAATTTAATCCACGAATATACCTGTTTCAATCAAATCTATAGGGGTATAAGCTACAACTAGCTTAGTGAGATATTCCTTTTCATTCGCACCATATTTTCAAACAAGTTCATTTAGATTTTCATACATATGCTATGCATACAATGCAACAATCACATGATTACGCGAATATATATAGTCATCCGGAAACCATATATAGAACGGATTTACCCCTCCGTATCAAAGGTTAGGGAATCGGGTTGAAGGTCCTCGACCTTCTACTGCTAGTCCCCAGGTCCTCACCCACAGCGTTCGGTTGGCTCGGCTCCGAACCTAGAGTCGCTTTCCTCGAGCGATTTGGATTCTCCAGCAAGGAACATGGCCCGTGGCACCGCACGATCACAGCCAATCCAACTCTACGCGTAAGAGTAGCAGCCTTCCGAAATAGATGTGACTCGATGGATGCTATGCGTGAACGTTTTATTGTTCTTAAGTCAAACCTTATTAAGGTTTATTAGGGGCGATCAATCAATTTAGCAACAATAAACAATCATACAAGTAAGTAAACAAAATTATTTAAACAAGCAGATCGAAGTTGCGATATTCTTAATTCTCAATTCACGCATAAACGTAGAATCATATATATACGCATAATCCCGAAATCCCCAAATATATTCGTTTTTATCTTTTCTTAGTATACTAATGCTACTACATTACAAGCACAAGCAAGGTAACGAAATTAGAAGGAATAACGCACTCGTCCATTTCGCTATCTTCTCAGTAGTAGAAATCTTCGGGTAGGGTATTCTCGTGTCCTTCGTCACCTAGACAAAAGAAATACCTGGGATAAGTCTTTCATGAAATTCTATCCTTGGAGATTCCAAACTTTTCTTAAAATCGCGGTAAAATCGTATAAGAGAAATTCCAACTTAAAATGGCCATAACTTGCTCATTTTAACTCGGAATTTCGCATATGATATACCGTTTTCTACCTATTCGAAAAGTTCTATCCATTTCTAAACTTATTGGTCATAAAGGTCATTTGGGTTCCGAAAATGTCAGGTACAGATTTAAAATGAATATTACCAAACTTTTGCAAATCCGTTTTCTAACTCAACTTTATTTAAGGAAAACTCTTTTGTAACAATATACATATAGATAAATATGAACATATATATTTGATAAATACTTTGGATATATAGGTAAGCTCACTTTATATGCAAAATTTCTAATGGTAGTGTCTCAACAATTTATTTCATAAAACAACTCTTTTTAAAGTGTTAAAACTTATTTTGATAAATTCCTTTTCAAGTATTTGGAAGAAACTTTATAATTATAAATGAGTACATCCTTGTTTTATTTCCTTCATTCCTTTTTCCAAAACAAGCAAATTTTCCTTTAACCCTAGTCTTTCATAAATTTCATTTCTAGTGATTAATTTATCAAAACTATATTAAGTTGTCGAAAACCTTTTCATAATTTGTTTATTTAAGATGGTCTTAGAAAATGAGTCTTGTTTTCTTATATTCCTTTCTAAAATATAAGCTTTTACTTTCCAAAACTTGTTCTTTCATCTCTTTTGAAAAGAATCATCTTTTATTGATAAAATCCATTATTGTCTAATCTATTTATATTCTTTTGAAAATGAGTTCCTTCTTTTTAGAAATTTGAAAATCATTATTTTTCCTAAGTGGGTTTATCACCTTATGAATTTATCTTAACTTTGAAAATAGTTTGTTTTCTTAGTTTTATTTCGAAGTTTAAAAGAGTTTAAATCTTGAGCTTTTTGTAAACTTTTAATATTAATAAATTATATTATAAAAGCTTAGGTTAACATAATATACAAAGAAAATATTTATTTTTATGATTCCTTGGAAATCTATCTTTGTTATTTATGAAAACGTTAGAAAACTCCATTTCTATGTTGTTGATAATAACTTCATGATTTTGTGATAAATCATATGATTGAAAACTTAGCTTTGAGTTCATTTAAAACAAAATTCTATTTTTTGATTAATTGAGACATTAACATTACGTAAATGCAAGTATCATGAGCATATAAAATAATAAGAACATAAGAAAATACTAAAAATAATTAATGAGCAAGAAAATAAAATATCAAGCATTGGGAACCTTAGCTTCATCAAGGAATCCCGATCAAGTATTGGAGCCTTAGCTTTATCAAGGCATCCCGGGACTAAGAATGGACTAGTCCCGAAAGATTAAAGAAAATAAATAAAAGATTGTTTTGACTTGATATGGACAAGTCTAAGACTAGAAAGACTAGTCTTAAAATACTAAGAAAGCAAGTAAATAAATTGCATTCATAAAGTAAATAAATAACAAGATCAAAATAAAATAAGTAATAAATGAGAAGGTATAAATATGCATGAAGGTAATTCCATGAATAAGAACCAAACATGATCTTAATGTGGTTGTCTTAGTTTTTCAACCTAAGAAACAACATCAAAACCATATAAGGTTACTTGACATGGGAAAAAAATGAAATATGAGTTCTTCATTACTTAAATGGGTAAGAAGAAAAGAAGGATTGCTTTCTTAAAGGTTTTTGATAGTGGTTAGAAATGAGGCTTGAAAAGAAACTTATTTGGTAGAAGAAGAGAGTTTCTTTTACAAGAAGAGAGTTCTTGTAAGAATATGGAGAGGAGAGTTTTGGAGAGAATTTTGCATAAATTCTCTACTTGAGAAAGGTGTGAAGAAATGAGAAGGGGAGGGATATATTTATAGGAAAAGAGGAGAGGAATTAAGAGTGATTTAAATAATTGAAAAAGAAAATAAAAAGAGAGGGAAGAGAGAGAGTGATTGGATGGCAACATGAAGGGGGAGAGAGAAAAGTACAATTATGATTAATTTTTGTGTAAGAGAAATGATATTTGTAAGAAAGGTATGAGTAAATTTTTATGGGAAAAGAAAATGTGAATAGTGTGAATTGTGTCATTTGTAAGAGTGATTAGATAAAATAGAGAGAGTGAATAGTAATGAATAGTAGAAAAGTACTATGAATAGTAGACTAGACAATTAAAGTACCGGTAGTAATAAAAATACGCGTAATAATGCGATATCTGTAATTTTTAGCTATCGAAAAATTCTAAAACTGATATTTTGGAATCCTTTGTATTTTTTACGAGTCCATTGGTATAAACGGAATATTTTTAATATTCCGAGCTCCAGGACACTCTTTTTTCGAGAACTGATCCCGTTTGGGTCCGAAGGTCACTCGAAATTCGCGAATCTGATATTTTTATGTTACCTATGTTATTACGAACTATTCTAGGTCATTAACTTAATTTCGTTTTCTAGGGTTTGAAAACGCGGGATTGCCGGATCTTAACACTAGGGTTCGTTATAGGCTTGTTGACTTTTAGGGTTCCGTTTTGATTTCTGTTTTCGTCGAGATATTCGTAAGATCGTATAATTTTCGAGTTTGATCATTTTAGAATTTTAGCTCGAAATTTATGTTTTATTTTATTTATTTATTTGTGATTATTTAATAGTTTTTAGTTCTCGAATCGTTTAACCGAGTCTAGGGTTATGAGTTGACTCAGTTTGACTTTTGGTGAGAATTTGAAATTTGTGATTTCTGAAATTTATCGAAGGTTTTAAGATTTTGCTGTTGATCGTTATTTGGATATATTGTCTTGATTTGCGTGTTAGAAACGGTTTAGGTGATTTAATTGATGTACAGTTGATTAAACCGGTAGTTAGACTTTATATTTCGTTTCAAGGGTTCCTGTTTTCTCAAGATTGAGAAAACTCGTTTTTGTTCTCATTTGGAATTAGTTTTAACTTGGTTCGAGTTTTAGGTTTCGTTTCCGGTTTGACTCGGTCTAAATCGGGTGTTAATCTCGAGTCGATTTTGAGTTTTAAATTTTGATATTAGACTTCTAGAATTATTTTTGAGGATTATGAAAATTTGGGGGTTTTACACATACATAATTATCTGCTCATGTGTTTATTCATGCATAGCATATAGATGATTTATAACTTGCTTGTTATGGTACGGAATTAAGGGAATTCTCACTAAGCTAGTGTAGCTTATACCCCAATAGATGTTTGAATAAACAGTTATCTCAAGAATGCTAAGTGGGGACCGAGATGGTTGGAGCAGAATATGACTTCGGGATTCCGACAGAAAATAAAAATGCTTGAAGATATTAGCTAGGTTTTGTAAATTGCTTTGTAATAGTTTTATGTAGTGAAATCTTTTGATGAATTGTAATTGAAGTATAATGATTTGTATTGAAGTATAGTGAATTGAATTTCCTTTACATTGTTACTCAAGTTATATCAACATAAAATGTATCACTCCGATGTGTCTCCTCCATGTGTTAAACGCCTTGTATAAAGTATGGAAGCCTTCGTATGACTAAGGTGGTCATCCCTAGGCTTTAATATTGTATACGGTGGACTGCCACGTTTAGGGTACCCTTCGGGGCGTGACAATTTCTCATGATGAAATTTCAAGAACGTAAATTTCCTTCTATGCTCCTACTCCTTTTGCAAAAGCTCAATAATCCACCAATGATTTCCTTAGAATCCCATCTTCAAATAAAGTCTCAAGCATATCTGTTTCAACAAAATCTATGGGGGTGTAAGCTTACAATGTGCTTAGTGAGATATTTCCTTCATTCATACCGTATTTTAAACAAGTTTATTAATTTTCACGCATATGCTATGCAACAACTACATGATACAAACAATTATGTATGGGTCTCCGTAAACCATACACATAATGAATTTACACCCTCCGTATCGAGGGTTAGGGAATTGATGGGATTTGATCCATGATATCTATTGCTAAAAGATGTCAAGGACTCATTCAAAACTCATGGGAATCAAATAGCATGTGTAAAGGAAGTTTTTCCAAGCTTGATGAGGATAAGTTTGCAATTGATGAAGAAAACAAAGAAACATACTTCAATCGAAGAACAATTGAAGGTTGGGAGCATCTTAATCACTGTTGGCAGTGTACCATTTTAGGAGCTAAAAGTCACGGACGTGAAAATAAACATGGAGCCTCGGGTTTCCAGGTGCATTGACTCAACACCGGTGGTGCACGTCTTGAACGCCGACAGCGTTGAAACATAGGTTAGCGGCGTACTTACCAGCCTTTGAACAAAAACGTAGCTTTTCATTTAACTCGTTTTTCTTTTATTTTATTTTGTTGGGTAATAATATAAATACTCTCTTGTAGGGAACTACAGATAGCTTTTGGTCATTTGAAAACTAGTTTTGAGAACTTTCTCTCAATTTCTCTTATTAATCATTGTTTGTGATTGTGGCGAGATTCCAAGTTTTATCAATTCGTGTCAAAACTGTAGCAAACAACCTACTTTAGCTAATTTGTACATCATATCAAATTAGTTAGGTATAGTTCAGGTTATTCCTAGTGCGTAATATCCTTGAATAACACCGTCTATATCATTTGCTTCTCTCTAAAAACGAAAACCCTAAATATGAATTTGTTCTAATTTGAGATCCGCTACTTTTCATCGATTTAATTAAGCACATCATCTTTTTGGTATCAAAGCAAATTAGAAATTCTTGGCACATCAGGAATGGTATTTAAAGGTTTACATGATCTTTACTGCTAGTCCCCGGGCGCACTCTACCCTTAGCAATCGGTCGGCACGGCTCATCCTTGGTATGTATCCCCGATATGCCTTAGTTCCCTGAAAATGAGCATGGCTATGGGCCTCTTCGAATAAGCTTAGCCTCGGACCCTTCCGATTCTACTTGTAGGAATAACAATCTTCGATATGTGACTCAATGGATGCAATACATGATCATTTAATTTATATGAAAACCAAGTGTAATAAAAGTATACTTTGAGGGTGATCAAAAACATCATACACGCATAAGCAGTAGATAGTATTGTTAATGTACTTAAACAATCATTTGCTGGTTTCGATATGCTTAGTAATCCTTGTCACACATAAATAAAAGCATTTACATACAAACCCATAATCCCATACATATTCATTTTATATTACCTATAAATCTAGTGTGACTATCTATAAGCATAAGCAAGGCAACGAAATCAATGGGGGAAAACTCACTCGTCCATATCGTAATCTGCTTAGTCATAATTCCTCATGAAAGGGTGTCCCATATTCCTCATCACCTAAATAAAAGTAATACTCAGAATGAGTATTTTATAGAAGTTCTACTCAAACTTTCTAATTCTATCTTGTTATTTTCATCAAAATTCAGATGAAGGGAAATTGCAAGTTAAAATAGTCATAACTTACGCATTTTAACTCAGAATTTTGCATATTAATAGTCATTTTCTACCTACTCGAAAAAGATCTATCTATTTTTAAGGTTATTTTTAATATTTAAAGACATTTAGGTTTTGAAATGGGCTGGCACAAATCTAACCCAAAAGTTCCAACTCTTAAATTGTAATTTTTCTGAAGTTTTCCTTCACTTAGATACTTTGTAATAAACATATAAATATTTCTACCTTTGAAAATCATTTAGTATTGACAATAACTCATATTATATGCATGATCCTAGTGGTGTTGTTCCAAAATAGAACTTTGTAACATAGTTTTTTGCAGAAAATAGTAATGTTAAGTTTTATTAAAAATCATGTTCTTGACTTGTGATAAAATTTGCTATTTGTAACATGTGACTTACCAACAAAATAAAAATTCATAGTTCAATATATTTTGAAATCTCAAAGGTCTTATATTTGAAAAGAATTTTATTTAATAATTTACTGTACAAGACATGGTTTTACTTATTAGTGGCACAAAACTCCAAGTATATTTCCTTTGAAGAGTTTTCCTAAGTTTGGCCCTTAAACAAAGTTCTAATTCTTAGATTTTGTAAATATGAAGCTTCATTAAATATGTAAACCCCTAAATTTTTGTGATCAAATAAGCTTAAATCCTAATTAGAAAGTCAACTGAAATCCCAAAGTCAACAAAACCCTAGTTTTTATAATCGTTCAAGTCCTGCATTTCCGTTTAAGCAACCCTAAGAAAATAAGTAAGAGTTTAGTATAGAATAGTTCGTAATAACCTGAGAAAGCTTAAAAATATCATATTAGTTAAACTGCGATTCATTTTGAGCACAACCGACCATGGTTTTCGAAAAGTGTGTCCCGAGGCTCAGATTAGTAAAAATATTCCGAATATACCATTAAACTCGTAAAAATATAAGGTTTTAAAAATATTAATTTTATAATTTTCGGTAACTAAAAATAGCAATATCGCAATTATACGCGTATTTTTCTTACTACCAGTGCTTAAATTATCATGTCTACTTTATATTATACTATTTATTACTATTCTACACTATTCATCTATCTCTACTTTTTCTTACAACCTACTCTTACAAACCATACCTCTATTCTTACAATCTTCATTTTCAATACAACTTCACATCTTTCATATCTTGCTTTTCATTAACAAAAATACAAAAAATTAAATTTTTCTCTCCCTCACACACTAAGTAGCACCGCCCCCTCCTTTTTCCCCTTCAATTTGTTTTCTTTCATTTATTTAATTTACACAAAATTCCTCCCATATTTTCCTATAAATACATGCTCTTCCTTCCACTTCTTTCATACTTTCCATACACAACAAAATTACTCTCTCAAATTCTTTACAAGAATTCTTTCTCAAAGTTCTCTCAAAATTAGTCTTGATAGGTAATTCTTCTTTAGAGTTTCTTTATGTTCATTACTTAGTATGAGCTTAGTGTGTGTTTTCTAAACATGAAGGTTAAAGAAAGCAACAATAATTCATACTTTGTTTTTGTTCATGAATCAAATTTCTTTTATTTTACTTTTATGTATATAACTATCTAAATATATCTATGTAACTATATATCTTTAGAGCATATAAGCTCATTTGTTTGCAATTTATTTACTTTCGTGTTGTTTTGAAGACTATCTTTTTAGTCTTAGAACTTGTCTCATCAAGTCAAAACATTTTCTTTTTTTTTTTTGGGTGGAGGGTGGGGGGGTGGGGGAACTAGTCTTTTCTTAGTCCCGGGATACCTTGATGAAGCTACGGTTCCGAGACTTGATTTATTTCTTTACTAGCTCTTATTTCGTTAAGTTATTATTTTCTTATGTTTTCATAACTTTATGATTCATATTCATGCATGAACATAATAATTTTTGTCTCAACAAGATAAATAAGGAAAAGTTTTTTATAAAATAGAATTTTTTCTCTAAAACTAAAAGTAAGAATAATTTTCATAAAAACTAAGGATTTTATCTTAACAAACTTTATTAAGAAATCTAGAGAGTTCATAAAGATTTTTCTTTTACAAACATACATAACATAGAAAGAACTTCTTGAGTGAACAAAAGTTTTACTAAAACTTCACTTTTTCATGAAGTACTAGTTTGACAAAAAGAAATTCTTTTATGAAAATAGAATAATATTAAGAAACAAGGAAATTATTTCTGAAATGTAGAATTGTATTATTTTCAAAAAGTATTAGAAACTAAAGAAATAAAATCATTCTTTGAAAATTTAAAGGACTAAAGAAATGGAATTTACTCATATTCTCTAGTAAAGTAAGAGGAATTTTCAAAAGTTCACTTTTCTTTAGAAGACTTCACTTTTACAAAAATTCATGGTTTGAGACAACTTCATTAATTTCGTACATTTGATATAAGTTAATAAATATATGATATACATTTCAAAGGTTTTACAAACTATTATAATACCTAACTCCTTAAAATGAGCTTTTGTTAAAAGAAGAAATTCAAGTTTTGTGAAAATTCGTAGTGAATTGATCACCACTATTTTGAAATCCAAACGACTTATTTTGATGGAAATAGCTTTAAAAATGGATAGATCTTTTCAAATATATGGAAAACGGTATATAATATGCGAAATTTCGAGTCAAA
>JAMXBD010005144.1:0-25680 GCA_024138025.1 Combretum micranthum
AATCTACTAAAACTTTATAAACAAATTTTAACAAAACAAGATTGCTAATAAAAGCAATCCATACATATATACATTGTATGTACAAGTTCAGTGTCAATATAGACACTACAAAAATTACAAGTTTTCTTAGTACAAAAGATAACCTAAAGAGATCTTAAGGTTTTTACAACTTAGGCTTATTAACAGCTTATATATAGAGAATCATACTTTAAACAAAAGCTCCTCAAAATACAAGAGCATTCGAGTCCTACTCGTCCCATCATCCATGAATCTCTCAAATTTGACCTGTATCCTATATCGTCATATAACTCATCTTCATTACCTGCAAAGCAGCAAAATGAGCCAAGGCCTAGTAGCAATATAAATACAAGACAATTTTATCAAACAAACTTAAAATCAAAAGAAATGCATCAACGATCAAATCATTATCTTATTGAGTTTCTTTAACAAAACAACAGGGGTATTCAAACCCTGGGATCACGCTTGGGAATTTAGGGGTCCTGAGTAACAGTAGCTGCTCAGAGGTTGATAAAGCAGTCCGAATACTTATTCTCCTATATCTATTCCATAAAAAATAGCTTCATTTAGGGCTCAAAAGCCGTTGCTCGACTCTACTTAAAACTCAATCTACAACATAAGCCTAGTTCACAGTTAAATAAACTTTGATTAACCATGACATTCCCCCTAAGTTTAAGCAAACGTTACTCGGATATATTCTCCCCATTGATATCCACTTAACCAAAACGATTGCTATTGCATCATAGCATATAATTGCATCATGGTAAAGTCATTGCATCATGACTTAGGTTTAAGCGCCTAACTAACATGTCATTGCATAATGACAGGTTTGCTGTGCTCGAGAACCTTAAACAGCGTAATAGACATCTAGTGCATAAAGTATAAGCCAAATCGATTAAGTCAATTTTAGTAATGCCTATTCCTAGCATACAACAAGCAAGCTATTGGTACTTATAACGATAATGTTTTTATATTCACTCGGAGGAATTAACTGAAGAACTTTAAGAATAAGAAATATCAAAACCAAATCAATAATCAAATGTAGAATATATATATAATATATATATACAATCCTAAGTTTAACTTATATAAGGAAATTCATTGAACTTAACATATATTTTTAACATTTAATTCATACATAAAACAGTTTATATAGCTATTAGATTCATAGAATTATATATGAAGTAAAGAATGACAATTAAGAAGATTGAATTTATAAAACTCAGGGATACGCGGAATTCTACACAGGAAAAATTGAACTAACGCGGCAGCGTTGATGAATTATATGCGGTGGTGTTAAGCCGGCATTAAAATTTTTTATTCTGTCAACATTCAACACCGATAAAGGCCGGTGGCGTTGAAGCCCTAGTGGCGTACAATTTGAAAAATAAACGTGGCCAATTTCTTTACAAAAGTCGGGAACTTTAAGCGATTTAGAAAAATCGGTTCTTATCACTTCAAACGATTTAGCCAGTGCATTGAAGTACCAGATGCCTGCGTACACTAAAAAAGGCCTATTCGAAAAGTGTTTTATTGCTCCTATTTTACACTTTGAAAATTATAACATATAACATATACATATAACACTTTCGATCCTTCTTCAAACACATAATTTAACTTCATTACACTATCTTCTATCCATATTTAACCAATCCTAACAACTTTAGACATCATAAACACATCAAACTTCAACTACTTAAATCAACTTCAACCCTCACCAACACTTCTCACTATCCATAACACATAAAACAAGTTCACATAACAAACAACACAACCTAACATATATTAATACATAAACCATTCAACTCATATGACATTAAACTCATCCTAAATTGATTCTATACCTATATTACAAGAAAGGAAAAAAACAAGGAGTTTATACTAGCTTTAACTTACGTGAAGAGGCTTTGGCTTGGAGGGATTGTTGAATCCAAAAGCTTGATATTGGTTTTGGTTTAGGGCTTATGGTTTGAAGATAGAAGGAAAAGCGAAAGGAAATGAAAAGTAAGAAATTTGTATGGAAAATGGGGGCTACCAAAAGAGGCTATATTTGATCAATTTTGGAATTTATCCTAAGTTTGACTTTTGGGGCATATGTAACTTAAGTTTAATTTGGCTTAATTTGAAGCTAATTTGAGTTTAATTTGGGCTTAAAAAATAGGTTTAACTTTTGCAAAATTCTGTCAACAAATTCTTAGGCAGAACAAAAGTTGTTTTGATAATTTTAAACATAACACACGCATTTTTATAAAGACATAAACATTAATTATACTATACACACATTAATATACATAAACAATAACATTAATCTCATTACACATACTCACATACATCAATAATTTACATTAATAAACATAATATATCAAACCTATTTCTGCACATTCATTTTCATATATATAAAAAATTACTTCAAACTTAATATTTAGAACTAATATTATATTCACATGAAAATTTAATTATTAAATAAATTAGATTATTTCAGACTATCCAAGCCGATGATGTATTATGCAGTGACAAATGTAATTGCATAATTGTATGTTGTACTTCAACTCAGTATACTATCATATTATATTGATTAACGCTTTACAATTATTGTTTTTTTGTACTATATGCTACATTTTAGAATCTCTCGTCGATAAACAACTACAAACACATGCATGTTCATCAGTTCCATGGGATGGAAACTGATCAGTGGGAATTGGAGGTGTCATGTCAAAATTATGTAAGAATACTTTATCAATACTTCTTTAGTATTATATTGTGTTTATTTATTCACATTATTAATGAAATTATTATTCGTTTGTTGCTTATAATTATAGATGGATGCAGGGAGGAAGGAACAAAAAGCATGTGCTACTGTTATAGGCTAGAAGCCTATGATTTAGATAGCTATAATAGAGGAGGCCCTTGGGTGCAAGTTCGGTTACCAGCATGCTATGGGATATGGTGCTCCGATCCCACAGGATAGGCACATTTTCTATGAGCAGCCTTATGAGGAATCTTATGCGAGCTCAGGATCTGAGGTTAATGAATTGAAGTGGAAGGTAGCTCGGATGGAGGAGATGTTATGAATGTAGATTGATTGACCCTCCATGCCATATTATGGCCAATACCACTCCATCTATAGGTGACTCGACTAGTGGCATAGGTTCAAGTTAGCCGACCTATACACCAGTGTTGCTCACACAGACAAGGCATTTTCAGCACCCGTACTTTATGCCCTATAAGCCAGCCACCCGGTCATGCTCCACCACTAGCTCACTCTACAGTCAAATCACCAGGTGATATGGCTTTGTCATAGTGGAATCATTTGGCATCAACCTTTATGCCATGGCCACCATCGATAAAGACCGGAAGGTCTTCACAACAGCAACTCATGTACAATTTGATTCCATATACTGGCACAGTTCCCACTAGGTCGAGTTCATTGTAGTATGCTCTGCATGACCTTATGGATACTATCCATCATCGCCTTTCACTATTTTTGCCTTCGCCATGCAGATAGCTTCGAGCACCAATTCTACCCAGTTTAATCAGCATTGGACACATGAAGCCTAGGCTGATCAAATTTTTGTTATGTTATTTGCTTGATTAGACTTTTGGATTTTTGTACCTTTCTTTCTCTTTTTAACAAACTTATATATGTTTGTGTTGTTTGAGGATTTTATTACATATCTATATGTTTTGCTCATGCTAAATATAAAAATATATTCACATGTTTTGTTTGGATCGTTGTATAATTTATAAATATCATATCACTAGCAATAATATTAATATAATATATTCAAATATTACATATAATTTATAAAATATATATCCTTAATAAGAATATAATTACATATTAATATAATACCTTATAATTATAATATAAATATTAATATTAATATATATTCAAATTTAATAATACATATATATTTATAAATTATTAAAAAAATAAGATATATAAATTAATTCATAGTTTGTATTTTGAATTGTTCAAATTTTAGGCCTAAATGTAACCCACGAATAATTTCTGGTGTGGCAAGAAACTTAAATTTTTCCAAGATAGGTGAAATTCACCTTAAAAAAGGCGAAAGTCGCCTCACATTATAAGAGGCAAATGTCGCCTCACATGCTGCCTATATAAACCCTTCTCACATTCCACATATTTGATTTCTAACAACTTTTCCTCTTACTTTGTAGGTCCGATTGCTTAATATTTTTCAGTCATCTTCTAATGTCCACCCACTTCTGATGATAAATTTTTCGATGTTGATTAAGTAAGGTGTTTGTTCTATGATTTTTTTTTTTACAACATAAAACTTTAAATATTAACTAATATATTATTTCTTATTTTTTTCAAGTGCTCGAGCAATTCTAAATTATCTATTCTACAAATTATAAAGGTATAAAAAAATTTACTTATTTGTACGTTTTTTTAATTTTTTTGATAATATAACATATTAATAATTACTATATTGTAATTTTAATAATCAATATCTAACACATAATTATCATAAATTAAAAAATTATTTTTTCTATAAATTTAAATAAAATAATATATTAACAAAAATGTTTATATATTAATATTTTTATATAAAATATTTCAAATTAAAAAAATAATATTTGATATTTATAAATAAACTCAAATAAATGAAAAAAAAGAAACAAAATAACGGGCCTTTACTTTGGCACGACAACGGTTTTTTTAGGTGACGTTCACCTCTCTTGCCAAAAAGTTGGCGAGACTACTAACATGAAGGTGGGGAGGTGATATTTTCGCCTTAATAAACCAAAAGAGATGAAAATATGAGCTATTGAGACAAAAAAATTTTCACCTCTTTTGTCCCTCTTCATACACATGTCGTTACATTTATGCATTAAATTTTAAGGACATATGTCTAAAGTTTTTATGGAAAATTTAGAATATGAAGCAATCCCATTTTTTTTTTCAACATTTGGATTGGAAAACAATATAGGTTTATCAAGACATTTTGGTTACATTAAAAGAACACTTCTTCTGGTTGGAATGATGAAGGATGTATAGGGTAGTAGAGAAATATGCAATGTGCACAAAGGCCAAAAACAGAAGGGGTACCTTTGTGCAATAGATGGCACTTTCTAAATTATCTCAACCATAGATTGATATAAGTATGGATTTAATTTGAATTTGCTTAGGACAACACGTAATGAGGTTTCAACTATCACGATTATGGATGGGATTTAGTAAATTGACAAACACCATTCCTCCTCATAAAATTGTTAATAGTTTATATATATGTTGCTAGCTTTTTATGCAAGTGGTAATAAGGTTACATAACGTCCATAATAGGATCATTTTCAAATAAAGACACATTAAATTTACTTGTTTTCTTCCAAAAGATGCTATGGTGGAGCTAGCATCAAACTAATGTATTTCTTGTCACCCTCCAATAAATATCAAACTAAGGTGATTAATCATGCCCTAAATATTTTGCTTATAGCAGGAGTTAAGCTAAAATCATATTAGTTATAACTTGTATCTTATAATAGAGTTCACTTATATGTCAATACATAATTCTATTGGTAAGTCTTCATTTGAAGTCGTTTATAAGTATAAAGCTAGTCATTCCTTTAGATTTGCTGCCTACATCAACTTCTGAGGAGGATTTGAGTAGGTTTGATAGGCTAGCAAATATAGTAGCTATCTCAAGTAGGAGTAAAAATAAGATAGACCAAATGGCAATACCCTCGAGTGTGTGCCATATAGAAAAATGGGACCGCATTGGGAATACTATGGTACCACTTCCCTAGAGAGTGTGCCATATAGACATATGGAACTAATATGGTTCTGCTTTTATATATGACACACCTTTAATGAAGGGTATAGTTTAGTATGGACAAGACATCGTCATGGTTCTAAAACCAAACCAAACCAAACCGAAACTGTTGGCTCTGAATCTTGAAATTGAAGACCACCATTTTTTTAAAAGTAAAAATAAAAAAAAAAGAACAAATGAAGTATAAATTTTAAACTTGAAACAATAATTAGGTCTTTTGAAAATTTTGTTTAAAGTGCATATTTATTTATATAAAAACACATACAATGTTAATTGTTGTTAGGTATATGTGATTGCAAAATACTCAACAGTGTAAAAAGAAAACTACATAACAGAAAAATAATCTCGCATTGTTAAGGAAAGGGATTTTATTTTTAGGAGAAATTTATGTAGACTAAATTATACATTATTTTAGGTTATATTTATTTTGTATTGTTAATAATAACACATTAAATGCTATAGATATATAATAAATTTTACCATTCATATGAAATATTTTGAACATTAATAAATATATATTTAGTATTATTTTTTAATTTATTTCTCTAATTTTCTTTTCTTTTTTTTTAATGGAATTAACCGGAACCACCAATTTTAGGTCGAAGAACTGCTTAGGGACTGGGCAATGGTTTATTAACCAGTTTTGGAACTGCCCAACTAGTTCAGTTTTTATTCTAGATCATTTGTGACCGTTCCAACTCGTTTCCTCATTTGAAATCAAATCGTGCCTATGTTTAGTCTAGACTACTAATCTTTTTGCACCCTAAAAAAATTACTAATCCTCTCGTAAAAAAACTTAGCTAAGTAGCAAAGTAATCGAGGTAGAAAACCTATGAACCTTTCAATTGGGAGATATTGGTAGACTCCATCTAAGAAAGGAAAGTTTTCCTAATACAATGATCACATAAGCTTGCACATAGGATAGATGGGCTACTCATAATTCCATAAGTAATTATTGAAAAATGCATCTAAATTAGGGCTTTCAGGTGATTGACTATGGTAACTTTACAACTTTCAATTTTTCTAATTTATCACAATATGTTCTAGAAGAAGGCAAGCATGAAGTCTAACCTATTTGAAGGCAAATCTTCACAAACCTTACGAGAATGACCTATTCCAGATGATTTCGATGGTGAAGTTGTAATCGGCACATTGAATGGAAAACGATGGTGCACTTCCTTGCTAGTAGTTTGTGGGAGTTTGTAATAAGTTGTAACTTTAGTTAGCAAACAATCACTTATTTTGTCGTCTATTGTGTCGGCCAGGTTTAAGGATTTTTTAATGCCTTAACTTATAGGCATTACAACTCGTCACATGTCCTTCTCTTTATGAGAACACGCTAAGGCTATGAAACTCTAATCCACAATTAAAAAAAATATAAATCTCCATAATTCTCAAAAAGCTGTATCTATTTAAGATATCTCATGAAAATCAAACTCCTTAAAAAGAAAATCTTGTTAGCATAAACCAAATCCAACATAACTTACAGATTTAAAACATTCGAAATAATAGTTCAGCAGTTTTCAAAGTTCATAAAAATTTTAAAACTTAATATAGACTTTCTTCAAATGTCCTCCATCAATAACTTATTTAGGAGTCAGCAAGATAATCAATGACACTAGCGCAATCCCCATCATCAACAAAAATATCATATTTAGAAAGATCATAGATCACTTGAGTTCTCATGTTCTTGAAAAATGAAGGAATGAGCGAAAAACACCGAGTACGCCAAACCGAAAACACATGCACGTGATCATGAAATAAACAATAACACATACGACTTGAAAGCTAATGCAGCAAGCATAATTTATTATCTTCAATTTAGCCAAGCATCTAACACAGTTTAGAACCATTCATGACTAGTCCCAAACATGAAGTATCTCATGACTCGTTAAAAACATACAATATAGAAAATAAGTAATATATATACATATATGGCGTTGGGAATCTCCCACACACTTGAGGTGCCGTAGTCTCTCTGCTCCTAAACTACCGAAATCAACTCCAAATGCAACTGCACTCGGGACAACGCCATATAAGGATCATCAAGGTACCTCATTAGTATTACGCTTTGCATGATCTTTACTAACCAAAGCCAATCACAAACAGCAAACACAATTTTTTATTACAATGGAATAATATTGGGTCAATTTATTATGTCTATTCCTATAAGCATAAACAACAAGCAAGATAAGGACGTAATTGAATCAAATTTCAAGGAACAGAATTAAAAATCACCAAATCTCCTTTAGAATCAAAATCCTAAATCACCAAAACCTGATAATATGAACAAAAACCATTTTAATAACACAAACCGTTGAATAAACTTAATTTCATATATTACATAAAACCTTAATCTCAAGATAAACATAAGTTTACACCTTATTCCTTGATTGAAATACAGAAATCCCTAACAACATCAATCTCCTCAACAAATTCTTCAAAACCCTAGAACTCCATTCAAACCAAATATACTAAGAATCAACAAAAACTCCATTTATGATTTCATAAAGATAAAAAACATTAAAATATTTACTTAACTTGATTCAAATTGCTTCTTAAACAACAAGATCCAGATCTCTAACAATGATTTAAATCTTCTCCAACTTCTCCTAAAAAAATATAGAAAAACCCTAAGAAACTAATAGATCTATGAAAATCTATAAAAGAAACAGCTAGGGGTGTGCACGGTACGGTTTGGTTCGGTTTGCATCTCGAACCAAACCGCATTATATTTTACGGTTCGATTTTTATTTTAAATTTGAGTCCAATTATACGGTTCGGTTCGTAATTTTTTTGAACCGAAAAAAAATGTTCGATACGGTTTGGTTTATGGTTCAAACCGTTTTTTGTCATAAAATAAAAAATATATTTTATTGAAAAGCTTCTATTACATATTTTTTTATCACTAATGTAAATATAAACAACAAAATATTTTAAATTAATTATTTACCAAACACATAGAACTTATAGAAAGAAAGGATTTCATCCATTATAAAATTATAATTGTGACTAGTCTCATTTTTTTGAAAATATCTTGAACTATAATGGTATACTAGACTTTATCCAATATAAGACATAAAATTTAATTCGTTGTATGCTTTTAACTAACATATTATTAATTATATAAATCAATAAGTAACTAAATAATAAATTAGATTAATTAATAAGATATATAAAAAAATGTAGGAGTTAAAATACTAGAGGCTAAAATCTAAAATTTATCTTATTTGTAGACAACATAACAATTAAAACATATTATGAAAAATCTAATTTTATTCTAATGAATGATACATATCTAAGTCACAAATCTTAAAAGCAATTAATTTTTTTTTAAAATTAATTGCTTTTAAGATTTGTGACTTAGATATGTATCATTCATAAAACAATTAAGAGTAAAAATAATATATTTAATTTTTTTAATATATAAAACGGTTAGGTTGGGTTCAAACCATACGGTTTGGTTCTTGGTCACGAACCGAACCATTTCAAAAAAGAATCGAAATTTCGATTTAGTCCGGTCCGATTCATGGTTCGGTTGGTTTTTTTGCACAACCCTAGAAACAGTAATTTGATTGCCTAATCTGACTACAGAATCCTCTTACTAGCTAAGAGCACTCACAGAGAGAACTTTTAGGTTTAGGATTTGTTTTGGAGAAAGGGAAGCTTGGTTTATATAAAATACAAGGAATAACTATTTATCTTTAATAACACCTCTTCATCTTTGATAACGTTTCTTCATCTTTAATAAAACATTTCTCATCTTTAATAACGTCTCTTGATCTTTAATGATGTCTTCATCTTTAATAATGATGTCTTTTCATCTTTAATAACATCTCTTCATCCTTAATGACGTCTCTTCATCTTTAATAACTTCTCTTTATCTTTAATGACATGTCTTTATCTTCATTCTTGCATTGATAACTGACAAAATAAAAACCAATAAAAATTAATTAAACTTTAGAGTTGACCATAAAGCCCTCTTATTTTATATCAAATGACATATTTTCTCTTCTTTATAATTTAT
Organism: Combretum micranthum; assembly: GCA_024138025.1. Lineage (NCBI taxonomy): Eukaryota > Viridiplantae > Streptophyta > Magnoliopsida > Myrtales > Combretaceae > Combretum > Combretum micranthum. Next base: position 9,844 of record JAMXBD010005144.1, read on the forward strand.
TTATCTTTATATTATAGATTTTATGGAGGAAAACTCTCCAAACTTTGCATTAGTTGATGTTGCAAATGAGTGTACAGCCTTTTTTTTTTTTTAATGACGTAATCTCATAGACGGACTTCTTGCTATACTGATTGCACCAATTTCAACTGATGATTCTATAGATTGATTATCCAGATTTTACTTTTATTAATAATTATTATAATTTATTGAAATACTTATATAATTTAAATTACAATTCACTTAGAGAGGGGGCTTTAAGTAGTTTTACTAAAAACCAAAACCTCAGACTTTAAGTGGGTTTATTTGGTTTATTATTCTGGTGTCATTTTGGCATCATTTTGGTACCAAACAGGTAATGAACAGATGCTTAACCGATACTAATATGATACCGATGAAAGCCTAATAGTTTTACTCATAAATTAACTAAAGCGAACCGATACTAAACCAATACCGAACCGATACTAAACTAATACCAATCCAATACAGATAAAAATTTGACAATCCGAACAAACCCATTGTCTTTAGGTGGACTTGCAAATTTGTTATCACTCTTTATTAATAATGTTTATGATAATAAATATAGTAGCACTTTTTCTGAAGCTTAAAAGGCCTCTTTTGTTTGAACATTGTGTATGAATCTTGGGTAGACCTGCTTTATATAATAAGGAGGCCTTATGCTTCTTTCCAAATAACCTAAGAAAATGGAACTAAGAGAATTTTGGACTAATAGAAGTTAAAAAGAAAAAAAAATTATGGAGAGATATAAAATGTTAGAAAGGATTTGGTCTAGAAGCCCATCATTACAAATTTTAAATAGAGTCAACTTTGTAAAAAATGAGTGCGATGAGCACCTAAAGCAAAGAGACTTTTTAGGCTTCAAAGGCTAGAGCTAACTGGTTCTTTCACGAAAGTGTCCTAGTTAGAAGAGCATAGGCAAGAATCTTAAGTACTGAAAATGACATGGGCAACCAGACTACTAAAAGGGAGGAAATAGAAATTCATATTTCTTCCTTCTTTTTGGAGCTTTTCCATACTGGCAAGGTTTATGTCTATGATACCTATCAAATATAGATAGTATAACTCTAATCATAGAAGCATCCTTTGGTGCAATAACTTGGAGTTCGCTAGAACTCCAAAGTTAAGTATGCTATAGGTAGAGCAATCTTAGGATAGGTTACCTCCTAGGAAGTGCTAGCACCAAAGGACAAAACCATGCGGCTTGTAGCAAGAGTAAATAATACCTCGGTGGATAAAAATCTGAGGCATTACAAGCTCTCATGCATTAAATTCCTTATCTTTATATTTTTTATGGTTTTATTCTTATCTCCATAAATTATGAGTCTAAAATATTGTTTTCATGTTAATGTACATGAATTTTTCATAATGATATTGTTGCGCCAAAATAAAATTTTGAACCATTTTAGGTTGATAATTCTTTGTTATGCAAAATATTAATAAAAACATATATATTTTTTTCGATGTGAAGAAAATTTAGTGTCAAAGAGGAAAATTTTCATAAATGGTTAGTTATAAACGTAATTTTGGAAGATTCATAACTTAAAAATATTTTCCTAAAATCATAAATTTATAAGGGTTGTTTTAATAACACTTAAATTCAATTTTCCAAAAAATTTGAATTTTCATTTTCCCGTAAGATAGTTTTATTACCAATTTTGCTTGAACAATATCACTACGATCATACATGTATTTTGAACTACTAATATTATTTGGAAGTTATCTTTTAAGTATAGGGATGATACATATTAATTTAGAAAGTTTCTAAGATGTAAAAATAGCAAAATATAACAAAGCTCGAAATTGGAAAAATTTGGAACCAATTTGTGTAGTATTATTCCAAACCCTAAATGACCCTAAATATGCAAAATAACCTTAGAAATTGATAGATCATCCGAAGTAGGTAAAAATCAACTACTTATATCAGAAGTTCAGAGTTGAAATGAGCAAGTTATTGCAATTTCAAGTTGGAAATTCTTATAACTGAGAAAATGACGCAAAATTAATTTGATAAGTTAGAAACTTAAGAAGAACATTAATGAAATACTTAGATTTCCTTCGTTTAGGTAATGAAGTTTATGACACCTCATTTATGGAAGATTATTTCGACTAGAAGTTTGCAAAATGGGTGAGTGAGTTTCCTTACACATTTCGTATTCTTATTACATTCGTAAATTAGTGCACTAGAATATAAGAAAAGATAAAACGGATTTGTGTATGGGAATTATTATGGGAGTGTGTTGTGATTTTCATGCTTGATCAATAAACCATAAACATATCGAAACTTTTTGTATTCGACTAATATGCTGGCTTCGATGTCATGTTTGTTGAGTTTTATGATAATCACGTTGATCATCTCTAAGTTGTAATTTAACATGGTTTGCAAAGTAACTTATAAATTGATCATGCATGGCATTAAGTGAGTAACATTTCATCTTTTGCTACTTCTCCTACACATGTAACTGGAAAGGTAAGGTACCTAGCTTTAGCATGAGGAACTATAATGTCCGAGGAATACAACCTCATGGAGGAGCCATACTGGATCGATTGCTTTGGATAAGAAACTCGAGGACTAAGTAATGGTGGTTGATTAGGACCCAATAGAGTGTGATGGTTGAAAGGACCCACTATATTCAAAGTATTCCCTAACCCTCGACATAGAGGGTGTGAAATCCATTCTACATACGATTTTTGGTATATCGTATGTATGTGTGAAACATATATTCGATGCATCCCATATGCTTGAATAATTAACTTGCTTGTTTGATTATGTGTGCGATATTGCAACGATTTCTCACTAAGCATGTTGTAGCTTACCTTCAAATAGGTTTTTGATGCAAGTTTACATTTGGGCTACTCCTAGGGATCTGATGGATGAGGTATGCAAGGATGACCATTGGAGCTTTTGAAGAAAATTTACTTAAGATTTGGATAGCAAATTTCCTTAGAAAATCTCTTATGGTTTTAAATGTAATTGGAGAATTTTTTTTTAGTTGTAAGATAATCTACTGGCGAAATGCCCCTTAAATTCTGATGTATTTATGATAGTATTTTCTAGCATGTTATATTACTATCATCTTAAATTCCATAACTCCACCAGCATTTCTTCTTTGTGTAAGTACACCTTGTTCCAATATCAAAGCTTCTAAGTGATTGAAGTAATTATTCTCAAGTTTTAATATTGTATATGATGGACTGCTACGTTTATGGTACCTTTTGGAGTGTGAGAGTTTTAGTTGGTATCAAAGCATCAAGATATGGGAAAAAGACAAATAAGTTAGAGTTAGAAGACTTAGAAGTAAAATAGCTTAGAACCAAACTATAGAAATGCTAAGAAGTTTTCTAGGATTTATGAACAGTTAGACGAAGGATGGATTGGAAGAAAAGATGGATAATTTTCTCCTCAAGGGATACATACCTTTAATGGAATATAGAAGAAGGCTAATAATCCTATGTTAAGACACTGCCTTGACCAATAGGCTGAAGACACTTAAAGAAATCCTAAGGATGTGGCAAGTGGGGTTGTATGGAACAAAGTGGGAAGATCACATATTTTACGATCATTTTAAAGCTTTATGGATGGAAATTGAGGTCATTTATGTTTTAGAAAGAATTGATGAACTCTTTAATAACTACAAGTCCTCTTATAGCATGACCTTCATAACTATCAGCAAGGAAAGGCTGGACTCACCGAATTTTCTCTTATGGAAACCCATAGGAGAAGGATACACATATGCGAAGGATTATATGACCAACCATCAAAAGCTTCGGAAACTTAATGGTAAATTCTTTCTAGAGTATGCCAAGAAGTGGGAACTTGCACCACCATCTACGAACAAAGGAAGTGAACCTCATAAGTGTCATTAAGGAATTCAAATAGGAGCCAAAGAGGAAAAGAACCCCAAAATAACGTGGAATCGGAAATAGCAAGTCCAACACCGAGTTTCCTTTGTCCATGATCCAGGATTAGGAAAGAAGGAAAAAGAACCACAAAAAAAAGAGGCTATAACCCGACATCAAGTCACAAACATTAGAACAAATTGAGGATGCTAATTCCCGAAAAAGAGTGTTGCATCTTCTTAAAGAGTGCCGACTACGTGTTGAATAAAAATTATGTCTAGCCTTGTTTAGATCTAGAAAGAAGTAATTAAGTTTAAGTAAAGTAATCTAAAATCCTCAAGTGTTTAAGGGAATATATTTGTAATGTGATTTCTATTCTTCGAATTATGCTTTTAAGTGTAACTTTAATGTAATGTTCATTGTCGTGAATAAAATTTTAAATTTTCAACATGGAATTTCCACCTTATTGTTTATTTTATTATTTGAAATCACATCAAACTTATATACCTCTTTATTGAATTTTTGTCTTTTGGTTTTTATCATTATGGAATTTGTATTTCAATCATGAACTTTAATTTTTTATATTTAAATTTCTATGATTTCTGAAGAAAATTTAGTACAAATTATTAATAAAAATGAAAACTTACTCTACCTAAAACATTAAAACAGTTAACTAAGAAGACGTAGAAACCAAGAACAATGTGATTCACATAACTTACTGGCCACCCAAGGTCAATCTCAAGCTATGCCACCACTAGATCAATTGGAGAATATTCTCACACCTCCTCAAAATCTACCCGGTGATGTCCTAACAGCTATAAGACAGCCTACGCAACTAATAAATACCTTTTTGCAAAATCAACAAGCACCAGCACTTGCTTCGCCCTTTGCTACTAATGTGCAAGAGGCAACTGTTGAAGTACATGTGCCCCAGGAAGTGCCCTTGCATGCCGCACCATTACCTCTGCCATTGCCACTGAGGCCATATCGCAACACCTTCTTAGACTTTATAAAAAGTAATTGCTATTTTGATGGATCCTTTGACAAACTAATGAGCCGAAGACTGGCTTGCATAGGTGGAAAGATCTTTTTTGGCATTTGAGGTGCCTCACCACTTAAGACTTAGTTATTGAACTTACATGCTTCATTTCAATGCTCAAGTCTAGTAGGAACCCATAAGTCATGAGTTGCCAACATCAATCACGTGGGACATGTTTTGCCACAAATATCTGGAAAACTACTTTCCAAGAAGTCTTCGAGTGTAATATAATGTTGATTTCCTCCATATTTCACAACAAGGTAGGACGGTAGAACAATATGAGATAGAGTTCAGTCGACTCCTTCGGTATGCTACCACATCTTATAAATACAGTGACGAGCTAAAAAGATAAGTTTTTTCTGAAAGGGTAAGATGAGGATCCGCGTGTGAAGTTGGAAGAATTTGACTTGAGAAGTTTCCATGAATTGGTTGAGAAAGCATGTATCGTGGAAGGTGCTAAGAAGAAAAAGACCAAGACACCAGAAAAGAAAGTCTTTGTGTTTGGGAAGAAGTCTTATGATGGCTCAAACTATAGGTTCAAGGTAAGGAAGTTTAAGTCTTTTGTAAATTTCCAAGGAAGTGGAAGTGGGAAGAAGGAAGCACCCAAGATAGAGGTTACTTGTTGAAAGTGTAAGGGGAAACACTATCTCAAGTCTTGCCCACAACTACAATACAAGTGTTATTTCTATGGGAGTCTCAATCACCGAATCTTAGAATGCATAAATAAAAGCTCGACAATTTGCTTTATTTGCAAATAACCAAGACAGTGGATATGTAAGGAAGTAGATGATGGAAGAATGCTCCAGCCAAGGCAACCAGTTCTTCAGGAGGATCCACAATTGCCAAGAATGGAAATGGCAATGGCAATGGTAACTGCTCAGGAACCGCGATGTGTGGAATGCATATTTACAATCTAGAAGGATAGTGGATGTGTGAAGAAGTGGATGATAGAGAATGTGAGTGATAGCTAAGACTGTGGACTCATCCCAAGTTAGTCTTGGGACCTTATCTATCGTTTTTCTTTGCTTAACTTCATGGGAGTTATTAACAAGAAAACTGAGAATTGGCTAGAACTATAAGTTTAATGGGTAGCCTAGAACGATGTGCATATGAATTAGTAATTAGTATATATTGAACGCAGGACATATACAAGTAGCTCAGATAACCGCTTATGCCTTATTTGACATAGAGGCCACACATTTGTTTATCACGATTAGTTTGGCTAGACGAATTGGCTTGCCAATGGTTACCACCGCCTCTAGTTTTCGAATAAAGAACCCTGTGGGAAGCATCGTATCAACTAGTGAGATGCTAAAAGACTATCTAATGGACATACAAAGACAACCCACGATAAGTGATCTAATAGTGTTAGAGATGAGTAAGTACGAAGTTATCCTAGGCATGAGTTGGCTAACGCTGCTAAAGTGGTAGTAGATTGCTGAAGGAAGAAAGTAAGCTTTAAGGATCTAGATGGAAAGGAGGTTAAGTTTGTGGGAAAAATTGTGCTTAAAGAACGATGAAGTTAAGCTTCTTTAAGTTGATATTGGGTGAAGAAGTTGTAATGGAAGGTGAAAGTCACATCAATACCGTGGAAAGGGGAAGAATCACCCAAAACAAATGACGTATCGATTGATAACAAGTTTCCAGATATCTTTCCCATGAACTACCAGAATTGCCCCCTAAAAGAGAGATTGATTTTGAGATTAACTTAGCACCGAACACAGAACTAATATCTAAGGCACCTCATCAAATGGCCCCAGTCAAATTAAAAGAGTTAAAAGAAGCAACTGCAAGAGCTTTTGGACCAAGGATTCGTAAGACCAAGTGTATCACCATGAGGAGCACTAATATTATTCATTTAGAAAAAGGATGGGTCTTTGAGGTTGTTCATCTATTATTGGGAGTTGAATAAGGCTACTATAAAAAAAGTACCCACTCCCATGAATCAATGACCTCTTCGACCAGTTGCAAGGAGCAAGCGTATTTTCCTGCATCGACAAGAGATCAGGATACCACCAATTAAGGATCAAGCCAGAAGATGTACCGAAGACTGCTTTTTGGACTTGTTATGGGTACTATGTTTTTAGTGATGACCTTTGGTTTAACCAATGCATTGGCTACTTTCATGGATCTGATGAATTGGTTTTATAAGCCTTTGTTGGATAGATGCAAACTAGTCTTCATTGACAACATTCTTATCTACTCAAAGACAAAAGAACAACATGGAGAGCACCTGCAAACATTGAGGGAGCATAAGTTGTATGCCAAGATTTCTAAGTGTGACTTCTAGTTGGAGAAAATATCATTCTTTGGATATGTAGTATCAGGAGAAGGCATATCAATGGACCTTGAGGAGAAAAAAGCTGTAATGGAATGGAAGCCACCAACAACAATAACTGAAGTGAGGAGTTTTCTTAGATTAGCAGGATAGTGCAGAAAGTTTGAGAAAGATTTCTCTAAGATAGCTAAGCCTTTGACACAGCTGACTCAAAAGAATGAGAAGTTCATATAGACAAATAAATGTGAATAAAGTTTCCAGGAGTTAAAGCAATGACTCGTTTCGCCTTGATCTTAGTATTGTCAAATCCTGAGAAGTCTTATACAGTACATAGTGACGTGTCGAGAATTGGTCTCGGATGTGTGCTAAAGCAAGATGGAAAAGTGATCACTTTCGTTTATGACAATTGAGGCCACTTGAACAGAGAAGTAAAATCTACACGATTCAGGCCACTTGAACATAATTATCCAATACATGATCTAGAGTTAGCCACTGTCATTTTTACCTTAAAGCTATGAAGGCACTACCTTTATGGACAGAGATGTGAAATCTACATAGATCATATAAGAGCCTTAAATATTTGTTTACACATAAGGAGTTGAACAAGAGACAAAGGAGATCGCGAAATTGATTAAAGATCATGACCTCGAAATCAACCACTGCCCAAGAAAGGAGAATGTGGTTGCATATGCTTTAAGTTGCAAGAACCATGGAGAAGTTGCCACCTTGTTGACAAACCAAAAGTAGTTAATAGAGAATCAAGGAGTTAACCATCGAGTTTGTTGGGCAAGATGTAGTGTAGACCTCTAGATTTTGCGGTAATTATAAGTAAACCCTAGGACTGAAAATCAAACCAGGACCCTAAAGTCAAACTAGTTCTACATTAAATTTTAGAGTATCTAAATCTAGCAAGACCACGCTCAAAACCCTAAAACAGTAAAAATGAGATAACATTGGATTATAATCTGAAATAATTTCTTATAACCTAAAAAGATCATACTAGAAAAAATCGTCTGTTTCTAACCCAATGGGGTCAATCTTTAAAGTCAGGGTCTCGATACTCAAAACGATGAAAATGTTACAAAAATCAATATAGACTCGTCTTGTAAAAATATCATATAAAATTTTTCAGATACCAAAAACATCATATATAGCTTTTTTACACATTTTTTTCTTACTATCGGTAATTTAATTATCTTATTTACTATTATCATCTCTATATTTTCTTATACCTACTTCTTACACTTATATGCCTATTTCTTACATTTTTTCCAATAAAAACTTTACACCACTTTTCTCTATACTTTTCTTTTAAAATTTTTTTTTTTCTCTCTCTCCTCCCTTCTAATCCATGTTGGCCATACCCCTCTCTCACTTATTTTTTTTCTTTTTTCAATTTATTTTTTATAATTAAATTCCCTCCATATTTCTATAATATCACCTCTCCCTCCACTTCTTTCACTCATTTTTATTTCACTCAAAACACTCTACCAAAATCATCCTCAACTTTTATCTCTACAAAATTCCTCTCAAAACTTTCTTCCTCTCCAACTTCTAGCATCCATTTCTCTTTAGGTAAAACTCTAAATCACCCTCTTAGTTCACGTTAACATAATAAGAAAAATATGTGTGTTTGGTTTCCAAAATTTCCCTACAAGCATGTGCTAGGGAATGAAAATATAGAAACAACATATTGTCATGCCTTGATTAACGCCTTGTTCATATTTACGATATGTTATATTCATATTTCTAACCTTAACCTTGTATATGATAATAAGTATATGAATATATATATCTATATCTATGGAACCTAAAAGCTCACTAATCTAACTTTTATTTATTACTCTTATTTCATTGCTTATTACTTATTTCATGCAAATAATTAAGACTTGTTAAATTCTAGTTTTAAACTTGTCCTTCATCAAGTCAAAACAAAAAAGGACTTATCCATATCTAAGTCTCGAGAGCCTTGAATACAATCTAAGCCTCCATGTTTTTCCTAATTGCTATTACAATTTAGTTATGAGATTAAAACTATTTTAAGTTTTAAGAAGCCTTGAAAAGATCTAAGACTTCCATAATTTATTTTCTTTATGCTTTTCTTATTTTATGCTGACTAGAATTTATTCAAGTCCTGCGAAAGTCTTAATATCAAGCTAAGACTCTCATAATCTCGTTTTGATATTTATTATGATTTTCTATCTCTAATTTTTATATGAATTTATGCTAATGATTTTATTATTCTTGGTATAATTGTTAAATTTGTACTTGTCACGCCCCGAAGGGTACCCTAAACGTGGCAGTCCGCCGTACACAATATTAAAGCCTAAGAATGACCACCTCAGTCACGCGAAGGCTTCCATACTATGTACAAGGCGTCTAACACATAAAGGAGACACATCGGAATGATACATTTTATGTTGATACAATTGAGTAACAATGTAAAGGAAATACAAATTTACTATACTTCAGATACAAATCACTATACTTCAAAATACAATCATTCAACTTCGATTACATTCATCCACAGACTTCCCTACATAACTATTACAAGACAAATCATAAAACTAGCTGATAACTTCAACATTCGTATTCTTGCCGAAATCCCGGAGTCATTCCCGGCTCCAACCAATTCGTCCCCACTTTGCATTCTTGAGATAACCTGTTCATTTAAACAACTATAGGGGTATAAGCTACACTAGCTTAGTGAGAATTCCCTTAATTCCGTACCATAACAAACAAGTTATAATCAATCATATGCTATGCATGAACAAACACGTGAGCAAGCAATTATGCATGGGTATCCGGAACCCACACACAGAACGGATTTACGCCCTCCGTATCTTGGGTTAGGAATGGTATTGAGTCTACACGACCGCATCTAGTCCCCAAGCCCTCGGCTCTTAGCACTCGACTCGGCTAGGCTCATCCAAGAATGCATCCACATGCGCCTTAGTACCCCTGAATGAGCTCTGGCACCGGGCTCGTTATCCAAACGATCATCACGGACCATACCGATCGACCTGCGTAGGAGTAGCATGCTACCAAATGCAATATGTCCATGCGATGCATGACCAATTTAATTTTTGCTTAGGTCAAAATATTTATACATTCTTTAGAGTGACCAACCAATATCACACATATAACAGAAATAATATGAACGGTGCAGTTATCCAATCAAATCGTGGTTTCGATATGCTTTAGTATTCTTTGGCATACATTCATCACAGTCTCATCATATCCCCATCCCCATTCATATCGATTTTTATCTTGTTCCTATAATTCTAATGCAACTAACTACAAGCACAATCAAGGTAACAAAACAAGGAGAAAACTCACTCGGCCATTGGATCACCGGTCTTCTAGTAATAATAATCCGGTGGTAGGGAATCTCGAATTCGGATCACCTAAAAAGGAAGAAATACTCTAATAAGTATTTCAACTCAAACTAATCCAGATTATACGAACTATTAAATTCGTAATTCTCGTCCTAAGCGGGAATTCCAACTTAAAACGGCCATAACTTGGTCATTTTAACTCGGAATCTCGCAAATTATATATCGATTTCTATCTACTTCGAAAGATCTATCTAATTCTAATATTATATTTAAGTTTTGAAAATATTTAGCTCGAAAAGAGGGATCAGATCAATCAGTAACGGTTTCATTCCGAAAAATAGTTTTGTAAATGTTTGTAATGTTTTATTATAACTTAGCTATACATGCAATATGAATGATTTCCTAACATGAATGACATGAGATGAGCTTAATGTATGTATGATCTTGATGATTTTTGCTAAAAAGAAATTTTATAACTTTTTATTTTGCAAGACCATAATAACCACTTACTTATGAAAAATCTAGTTTTCTAACTTTTATCATTTCCATTTGTTTTGGATTTGTTACTTAAGAAAATATAATTATTTTTGTCAAAATTGAGTCTTCATTATATATACTTATGACCTTCATTTCTACATAAAAATTTCCATTTTACACTTTGTAAGCATGTTTTCAAGTGGGGTTGATTCCAAAATCCGAATTTGGTAAAAATTGGCTTTTGAGTGATTCCTTTGAGTAAAAATCATTTGATATTTAGAAAATTAGGGCTCAATCATACATAACCACTAAGGACTTCATTCTCACACAAAAATTTGCATTTTACACTTTGCAAATATATTTTCCAATATGATTTACTCAAAAATCCGAATTTTAGAAAATCCACTTTTTGAATGATTCACTTGGGAAAAACTTGTTTAATGCATTAAAATTTAAGACTTTACTACATCTATTGTCTAAGGACTTCATTTAACACATAAAAATTGCAATTTGAGCTCAAATACTAAGTGATTACATATGCATCATCTTAAATTACGAATTTGACAATTTGATCACTAACTCAAATTTTTCCATTTTAATTCCATTACTTGTTTTACACATTACTCATGCCTAAGCTCATTTTAACTTGTAAAAATCATTGCTTAATGATATCTATTACCTATATACTTCATTTTTCACATAAAGCATGAGTTTTAGAGTTGATACATGGGTTCTAAAAATTGGTCTTAGTTGGGATCCGAATTTACAAAATTTATTTTTGGTTATATCTTTTGATAAAATCTATCTAAGCTCATGAAAATCCATTCCTTACATATCATATCTTATGAGCCTTTCATTTCTTAAATAAAAACTTCATTTTTGAGTTGGAAAACATGTTTTTAAAATAGGCCTTGGCCAAAATCCGAAAATAGAATTTTTATTTTGAAAATAACTTTTGGAAATCACTTTTGATTCTTGTAAAAAGAAGTCTTGATGATATACATATATTAAGCCTTCATTTTCTTAAGTAAAATTTACATTTTGACACTTGGAAAGTAGTTTTTAAATGGGGTCTTGCCAAAATACGAATTCACAATTTTGTTTGAGTTTATAACTAAGATCTATAATTAATATGAACATAAACATAAAACAAATGCATGGTAATAAGCTATAAACATCATGGATCTAAACTTTACTTATCAAAATCTTTCATTTATGGTATCTATACCCTAAGCCCTTCATTTTAAATGAAAAATATACATTTTGAAGTTGAAAAACCACTTTTCTAAATATGGTTCCATTTTCATCCGAATTTTCAAAATTGTTTTTGTTGAAAATAAAATAGATCTTGAGTTTCCTACAATTTCCTACTATCATCATGCTATAGCAAGTTGTTCATGAACATAAACAAAGATCTAATGCATTATGAACTCAAAACACTAGATCTAGTTTCTAAACTAGTTTTAAAGCATGAATCACATGTGAATGAGATCTATGCATAAATCATAAGAATAACAAAATAACAACTTAAATACAAGATCTATGGCATAAACAAAAATCAAAGCTACAAAAAGTTAGATCTACAATATAATCAACTTTAAACAAGAAAATAATTGTAATACAAGATAATAAAAGTGGAGAAGAGAAAGATTTCATTTTTGGCATCATCATCCTAAGCTTTTAAGCTTATGGAAGTCATTTGATGCATGAAACCTTCATTACACTTTACCTATATCACCTATGGAGCTTTGGAAGAAGATTTGCTTAGAAATCTTTAAAAATGAAGTGTGGAAGCCATGGAAGAAGGGGGCAGCTTGTTTTCTGAGGAAACAAGAAAAAGAAGAAGAAAGAGAGGAAAAAGAGAGAGAAAAGTAAAGAATGAAAAAGGAAAATGAGTAAATGAAAGGGAGAGAGAAATGAGTGTATTAAATGAATGAAAGAGAGAAAAAAATAAAACAAAGGCAGATTTTGGGGAGGGGCTTCACGTGAATTGGGAGAGAGAGAGAGAGTGTTTGTTGAATTTTGACTTGAATTAATTGTGTAATAAATGTGTATGTGTAGCTTCTTAAGAAGGAGTAGAATTTATTTAATTTAGTCAAAATAGAGTAATAAAGGACAATGGCAGCCATAAAGAAGGAAAAATCTGCCATGAAGTGATTAATGTGTAAAAGATTGAAGTGAAAAGAAGTGATATGTGTAAGGTGTACTTGAAAAGATGGGTTGTAAGAGTACTTTCTTAATAAAATAAAACAAAATAAAATAAAATTAGAAAAATTATTCCAAATAATTGTAGCAGATTTTTCATAATTAAAATTAAATAATTATTTGAATTATTTTAGTATTTTAACAAATATGTTACCGGTATGATCAAAATACGCGAATATGGGCTATAAATATATTTTTATAACCCGAAAAATTCTAAAAAATTATTTTATGAAAATAAAATATTTTTAATATTTTAAATTAATTTATTTTATTTTTAGTATCGGGTCTTAAACAGAATCTGATCCCGTAAAGACCCGAAACGAACTAAATTTTAGAAAAACAAAATTTTCTATAACATATAAAATATTTATCTAAAAATAAAGGCTTTATAAGAATAATAAAATTTTTGTAATGAAATAAAAATGAATAGTGCAAAAGACTAATCAATTACCGGTAATAATGGAAATACGATAAAAAGGTTATAACTGTAACTTTTATAACCCGAAAAATTATATAACTGATATATTTAGAAATCTTATGAAATTACGAGTCTAACGGTACTATTGGTATATTTTTGATATCTCGAGCCCCGGGACACGCTTTTCGAAGTCTGTATCCGAACGGGTTCGAAATAGGTCAAAAATTTACCAATCTGATATTTTTAAACAAACTCATATTACTATGAGCTATTCTACATATTTAAACTACATCTCGGCCTCTAGGGTTAGGGGCGCTAGATTGCCGGACTTACGCTATTGTATTCCGGTTAGGGTTTCCGGGTGATTTTCCGGTTTAGACCTTTGCCAATTTGGAAACTGATATTTATGTTTATACAACATATTTAATTTGAGAAATTTATTTTAAATTTTATTTTTGTAAGTATTTAATATCTCTTAATGTTTTCGGAATTCTTGAATTGAGTTATATTTTCGAAAGTCAATCGTTATTTGCTTTTTAATAATTTGTTTTTGAGCTTTCTATTACCCGTTTTTATAAGTCGGAGTTAAATATGGAATTTTTCGTACGTCGTGGTTTTGAATTTGAAGACCACTGAGTTCTTATTTTATTGTTTAAAGATTTTCATTTTCTCAAGATTAAGAAGTTTCTGAATTCGTTCGTGATTTAGGACTTATCGAAATTCGGTTTTAATTTGGAGTGATTTTTAGGTTTATTTTCGAAGTTCATCTTGAAATTATTTACTGAAATTTCTGGGGCTTACAGTACTCATATGCATACATGGTTACAAGTGATGTTGTCATAATAAAATTTCCAAGATGTAAATAATGATAATCCCTTATTTTATAAACTAACCTTCAAGGATTTTATTTTTCCACATTTAGGAAGAATTGTCATTAGAATAAAGTTTAAAATAGGAACTTAACTAAAATTTTAAAGTATCAAGTGAGTTTTTTAAAATATGAATGTTGATAATTCTTTATTATCCAACTTTTTCCATAAACTTACTCATAAAACATGTACAAACCTTTTTTCAAAGAATAAAAGACTTAAAACAAGCTTCCACATGATTCATTTTTAAGTATAAACAATGAAAATATTTTTCTCAAAAGAAGACTCCACTTAGAATTAAAATTCATATATAGAAAGATTCATGTCTTGGAAAAATAGTTAGACAAAAGGAGTTTATTATAAAAATAAATTTTCACGAAGTTAAATAAACATAAAAATAGGATTTTCTTAGTTAAATATTTCACCTACAACAAATTAATAATTATGATTTCCTTTCACAACTCAATGGGAGTTTTCTCCATAAACATTAACTTTTGAATATCCATAAGGGATTGTTTTATGGAACAAAAATAATTTCTTTGATAAGATCACTAAGATCATGTATATAATATGAGTTAATATTAAATTAAATAATTTCAAAGATATAATATTTTTATGCTTGCTATAGAGTCCAATTGATGAAAAACTTTGAAAAATGCAAGGGTTAAGGGCTGGAACTTTAAGGACAAATTTGTACCACCTCATTCCGACCCCTAAATAACCTTAAATATTAAAAATAAACTTATAAATAGATAGATATTTTTGAGTAGGTAGAAATCAACTACTACTATGCAAAATTCCCAGTTAAAATGAATAAGTTACGACCGTTTTAAGTTGGAATTTCCACAACCAAGAAAAACGATGTGAATACAATAAATAGAGTTAAAAAATTAAATAGAACCTCTATGAAATACTGATTCCAGGTATTTCTTTTATTTAGGTAACAAGAAGTTTGATGTGCCATTTCCAAATGATTATTTTGACTAAGAATTGCTTTAATGGACGAGTCAGTTTTTCCTCTTAAATTTGTTACTATGTTTGTGCTTGTAAAGTAGTTACACTAACATGATAAGAAAAGATAAAATGGATATTTATTGGGGATTATCATGTGTTTCTTTTGCTTGTGAGATCAAGTGATTATTAAGCATTCACAACACTAGATTGTTTGTTTAACAATGTTTATTTATTGATATGTTTAATGGCCATGAGTGTTTAAATTGATTGATCACCCTTAATGAATTATAATACGAACTGACATTAATAAGAAAACAGTCACATATAGCATCCATCGAGTCACATTTCAAAAGGTTTTACTCCAACTCGTAGAGTTAGATGGGCCACTAGTATGTTGGGACACG
>JAMXBD010005145.1:0-25666 GCA_024138025.1 Combretum micranthum
TTGGTCGTTTTATATTTTTAGCTCGACATTTATGTTTTATCTTATTTTATTTGTGATTATTTAATAGTTTTTAGTTCTCGGGATCGTTTAACCGAGTTTAGGGTTATGAGTTGACTTTGTTTGACTTTTGGCGAAAATTGAAATTTCTGATTCTGAAATTATAGAGGGTTTTAGGATTTTGTTGTTGATCATCACTTGGATATATTGTCTTGATTTGCGTGTTAGGAAACGATTAGGTGATTTAATTGATGTACAAATGTTGTTTCAACCGATAGTTGGATTTTTCTATTTTTGTTTTTGAGGGTTCCTTATTTCTTAAATTAAGAAAACTCATTTTTGATCTTTATTTAGAATTAGGTTTTAATTTGGTTCGCGTTTTAGGGTTTCGTTTCTGGCGTTTGTCTTAATTTAGAATTTAGTTTTAACTTGAGTCGATTTTTTTTTGGGATTTCAATTTTAAACTTTTATAATTATTTTCTATGAATTATGAAAATTTTTGGGGGTTTACAAGAACGATATGGGAAAACATGAAGGAGACTTAGAATTCAGATATGGAATGAGTAAAGTAAGCCTATCTTAGATATTTCAATGTGCCTCAATACATAGTAACCCTATTCAACTCCTAGCTAAGACCCATTAAGAACAAGATAAGTATAATGCCTCTTTTATAGGTAAGACCCCTAGATAAATAATATTAAGTACCCATGTTAACCCTTTAACTAGATGGACAAAAATCTACAATGTTTCTCTTTTCCTTAAAAACAATAACATGTGCGTAAAAACCTGAAATGAAGAGAATATCTAATACGATCGCTTTGTTTGGCTCTAGGAAGCTACCCGAGGAAGTTATGCCACAATCAAGCATCCCTCTTGAAGAACAATAAGAATAAGGAGCATCCAACCATAAGATCTAACTCGAGAACTCTTTACCACCATGAGACGTCTAGAAGAGATGATAAGAGCATATATGCAACAAACAACCACGACCTCTGCACCCGCTCCAGATATAAGACCCCAACTCGGAGCAACACCAGTATTGCAAGTACCTTCCTTCATGGCTAATCTAGAACCCAAGGCTAAGAAGCATAAACAACTCCAACCTCTTAAGGATCCCGTAACTCCTAAGGTCAAATGCTAGAAGTGTAAAAAAGGACATTTCCCTAAACGTTGCCCACGACTGCAAAACAAGTGTTACTTTTGTAAGCCCTGAAAAATTTCAGTAAATAATTCCAAGATGAACTTCGAAAATAAACCCTGAAAATCACTTCAAATTAAAACCGAATTTCAACTAGTCTAAAAACACGAGCGAATCCAAAAATTTCTCAATCTGAGGAAAATAAGAATCTTTAAAAATAAAATAAGAACTCAACATACTTCAATTCCAAAACCACTACGTACGTTAAATTCCATATGTAACTCCGACTTATAAAATCGAGTAATAGAAATCCCATAAACAAATTATTAAAAAGTAAATAATGATTAACTTTTGGAAATGAAACCCAATTCAAAAATTCCGAAAACGTTAAAAGATATTAAATACTTATTAAAATAAAATTTAATATAAAATTCTCAAATCAAATATGTTGTATAAACGTAAAATATCAGTTTCCAAATTAGCAAAGATCTAAACAGGAAAATCACCTGGAAACCCTAACCGGAATACAATAGCATAGGTCCGGCAATCTAGCGCCCTTAACCCTAGAGGCCGAGGTGTAGTTTAAATATATAGAATAGCTCGTAGTAATATAAGTTGTTTAAAAATATTAGATTGGTAAATTTTTTGACCTATTTCGAACCCGTTCAGATATAGACTTCTAAAAGCGTGTCCCGGGGCTCGAGATATAAAATACCGGAAACGAAACCCTAAAAATCAAACTAAGTTAAAACTTAATTCTAAATAAGATCAAAAACGAGATTTCTTAATCTAAGAAAAAGAGAACCCTCAAAAACAAAAATAGAAAATCCAACTATCGGTTGAATCAACATCCGTACATCAATCAAATCACCTAACCGTTTCTTAATATGCAAATCAAGACAATATATCCAAATAACGCTCGACAACGAAATGCTAAGATCTTAAATCCTTTGATGAATTTTAGAATCGGAAATTTCAATTTTCACTAAAAGTCAAACTGAGTCAACTCATAACCCTAGACTCCTAAATTATATGATCTCACGAATAACTCAACAAAACTGGAAGTCAAACTGGATCCCTAAATGTCAACAAAGCTTATAACAAACCTTAGTATTTAAGATCCGACAATCTCGCACTCTTAAACCCTAAATAACGAAATGAAAGTAATTGTTGATAATAATTCGTAATAATATAGGGAAGCTTAAAAATATCAGATTCGCAAATTTCTAGTGTCCTTCGGATCCAAACGGGATCAGTTTTCAAAAATCGTGCCGCGGTACACCGGATGGCCAAAATATTCCGTTAATACCAATAGACTCGCAAAATATAAAGTTTTCAAAAATATCAGTTTTAGAATTTTTCGGCAACTAAAAGGTACAAATATCGTATTTATACACGTATTTTTATTACTACCGATACTTTAATTATTTAGTCTACTATTCATTGTACTTTTCTACGATTCATTACTATTCCTCTATCTCTATTTTTTCTTACTACCTATTCTTACACTTACATGCCTATTTCTTACAATTTTCTTCTCCCATAAAAATTCTACACCACGTATTATCAAACTTCTCTTACACATTTCTTTTTAAATTAATTTTTAACCAAATTTTCTCTCTTCTTTTCCCTATTGCCGTCCACTACTCTCTCTCCTCCCTTCCCATTTATTTTCTTTTTCAATTAATTTAATTACATCTAATTTTCACTTTAAAATTCTATAAATACCACCTTCCTCCTTCATTCTTTCACACAATTTATTTCATTACCAAAACTCCTCAATTCTCTACACAAACACTCTCCATAAACTTTTCCTCTACCAAAACTCTCTTTCACCAAATACTCACAAAAATTTCTCTCTGTGCAATACAACTACCATTTCTCAATAACCACATAACCATACATTCACTACCATCTTCATACCACATAAATACTTCAGGTAAAAATTTCTTCCAACCATTTACTTATCCATGTCATGTAACTTAGCATGACTATGGTTTTGTTTTGAAACTCATATGAGTAGTAAAAGTAACAACACGTTCATGTTTTGTTCTTGCACATAAACTTCCTATTTTATTATGTTGTTATGTTGATTTTATTATTCATATCTAACTAAATATATTTGTGTATTTATATATAATCTTAAGAGCATATAAGCTCACTTGTTATTTATTTAATTTCATGCTTTGCAATTTATTTATTTCATGCTATTTCCTTAAGACTAATCTTTCTAGTCTTAGACTTGTTCATATCAAGTCAAAACAATCTTTTATTTATTTTCTTTAACCTTTTGGGACTAGTCCATTCTTAGTCCCGGGATATCTTGATGAGGCTAAGGCTCCCAATACTTGACCGAGATACCTTGATGAAGTTAAGGTTCCCAATACTTAATATTTTTGTTTTGCTTATTATTATTTGTTTCTAGTATTTTCTTATGTTCTTACTATATTACATACTCATGATACTTGCATCTACAAAATGATATTGTCTCGACTAATTCTACAATAGAATTTTATTTTATTAAATGAACTTGAAACTAAATTTTCTATTATGTGACTTGTCACAAAATAATGAAGTTATTATCAAATAACATAGAAATAGAGTAATACAAGTTTTCTCAAAGTTTTCTTAAATAACAAAGATAGTTTTACCAGGGAAACATAAGAAATAAATACTTTCATTGTATATTATGGGAACCTAAGTTTTAGTAAAATAATTTGTTAGTTTTCAAAGTTCTTACAAAAAGCTTAAAGATTAAACTCTTTTAAACTCTATGACAAAACCAAGAAACAAACTAGTTTTCAAAGTTATGATAAAATCAACTCATAAAGTTATGAACCCACTTAGGAAAATAATGATTTTTAAGTTCCTAAAGAAGAGCCTTATTTTCAAAGAATATAAATAAGATAAGATTAAAAATAAAGGATTTTATCAATAAAGAGGATTCTTTTTAAAGGAAATAGAAAAACATGTTTTAGAAAATAAAAACTTATATTTTAGATACTAAATATAAGAAGACAAGACTCATTTTCTAAAACTATTCTAAATACAAAGTTATAAAAAAGTTTTCAACAACTTAATACACTTTGATAACTTTGATCTTTTATCACTAGAAGTAAAATTTATGAAAGACTAAGGTTAAAGGAAAAATTTACTTGTTTTTGGAAAAAGAATGAAGAAAATAAAATAAGAATATACTCATTTATAATAACCTATGAAAATATAAAGTTTCTTCAAAAGACTTGAAAAGAAATTGTCAAAGTTAATGTTTTAACAACTCAAAAATGAATTGTTTTATGGAATAAATTGTTGTGACACTGCCATTAGAAATTTTGCATATAAAGTAAGCTCATCTATATACTCAAAGGATTTATCAATTATATATACATATATATATCTATATTTTTTTTTCTAAAGGAATTTATGAATGAAGTTAAGTTAGAAAATGGATTTGCAAAAGTTTAGAAATATTCATTTTAAATCTGTACCCAATGTTTTTGGAACCCAAATGACCTTATATGTCAAAGATAACCTTAGAAATGGATAGATCTTTTCGAATAGGTAGAAAACGGTATATTATATGCGAAATTCCAAGTTAAAATGAGCAAGTTATAGCCATTTTAAATTGAAATTTCATTCTATACGATTTTGACGAACATAGTGAAATATAATTAGAAGGATTAAGTGGAATTTCTACGAAATACTCACCCCGGGTATTTCTTTTGTCTAGGTGATGAAGGATACGAGAATACCCTACCCAAGGATTACTACGACTGAGAAGATCGCAAAATGGACGAGTGAGTTATTCTTCTTAATTTCGTTATCTTGCTTGTGCTTGTAAAATAGTAGCATTAATATACTTGGAAAAGATAAAAATGGATATATATATATATATATATATGGGGTATTCGGGTTATGTATATGTGATTCTATATTCATACGTGAAATGAGAATTAAGAATATCACAACTTCAAACTGCTTGTTTAAGTGTTTTGTTTACTTACTTGTACGACTGCTTATTATTTGCTAAATTGATTGATCGCCCCCTAATAAACCTTAATAAGTTTTGACTTAAGAAAAATAAAATGCTCACGCATAGCATCTATTGAGTCACATCCCTTTTGGAAGGTTGCTACTCCTATGTGTAGAGTTCGATTAGCTGTGATCGTGTTGTGACACAAGCCATGTTCCTTCCTAGAGAATCCAAATCACCCGAGGAATGTGACTCAAGGTTCGGAGCCGAACAACCGAACACTTTGGGTGAGGACTTGTGAACTAGCCGTAGAAGATCGATGATCTTCAACCCCGATTCCCTAACCTTAGATATGGAAGGGTAAATCCATTCTATATATGGTTTCCGAATAACTATATATATTTGCGTAATCACGTGATTGTTGCATTGTATGCATAGCATATGTGTGAAAATCTAAATGAACTTGTTTGAAAATGTGGTGCGAATGAAAAGGAATATCTCACTAAGCTAGTTGTAGCTTATACCCCTATAGATTTTGCTGAAACAGGTATACCCGTGGTTTAAATTGAGGACCATGATGTTAAGGAAGTCATGGAGGGATGTTAAGCTTCTTTGAAGGAAATGGAAACATAAGATGAAGTAATTTTGTAAGGTTCTTTATATGTAATTGTAAGTCCCGGAATTTTGGATCCAAATTAAAGACTCAAACCCTAATCGGAAGTCAACCGGATTCTTAAGCCAACCAAAACCCTAGTTTACCGTATCCGCTTAAGTCCGGCATTACCGTTTTCTCAAGCCCTAGAAAACGAAGTTGGAAAAATTAGCTATTATAGTTTGTAATAGCTATAGAGTATATAAAAATATCAAATTGAAAGAATTCGAGTGTCCTTCGAACCCGATCGGACATAGTTCTTGAAAAACGTGTCCGGAAGCTCGGAATAGGAAAATATTCCGAATATACGTTAGACTCGTAAAAATAGGAGATTTCTAAAAATATCAATTTCGTAATTTTTCGGTAGCTAAAAATATTAGATATCGCTTTTATACGCGTATTTCTTACTACCGGTATTAAATTGTCATGTCTACTTTTACATTACACTATTTTCTACTATTCTATACTATTCATCTATCTCTACTTTTTCTTACAACCTACTCTTACAAACCATATACCTATTTCTTACACATTTTCATTTCCAATACAATTTCACATCTTTCATTTCTTACTTTTAATTAACAAAATAACAAAAAATCAAATTTTTGTCTTCCCTATGCATAGAAATTGTGCCGGCCCCCTTTCATCCTCCCTCAATTTGTTTTGTTTTTCATTTATTTAATTAACACAAATTATCTTCCACATTTTCCTATAAATGGCCTCTCATACCTTCACTTCTTTCACACCACTTCTTCTCTAAAGTTACTATACCCAAAATCTCTCTCAAATCCTCTCAACAATCCTCTCCAAGAAGTCTTCCAAGAAAGCTTCCTTTAGTCTCTTCTTTAGGTAAACTTTCTTCAAGAAAATCCTCCAAGCTTTCTTTATGTTTATCTACTTAGTATGAACTTAGTGTGTGTTTTCTAAAAACCATGAAGGTTAAGAAAGCAACAATAGGCTCATACTTTGTTTTTGTTCATAATCACAAATTGCTTTATGTTTTCTTTATGTTTATTACTATCTAATATATCTATATAGCTATATATATTATTTAGAGCATATAAGCTCATAGTCTTGCAATTTATTTACCTTTCATGCAATTTATTTACTTCATGGCAATTTATTTATTTCAAAGTTGATTATAAGACTAGTCATTCTAGTCTTAGACTTGTCCTCATCAAGTTAAAACAATTCTTTTTCTTTTCCTTTTTTTGGGACTAGTCTTTTCTTAGTCCCGGGGTACCTTGATGAAGCTAAGGTCCCAATACTTGATTTATTTCTTTATATGCTTATTCTTTTAAGTTATTATGTTCTTTTCATATTTTCATAACTTATGATTCATATGCATGCATGAATATAATGGTTTTGTCTCAACAAAATAAACCAAGGAAATGTTTTCTCAAGATAAAAAGTTTTCCCCCTAGATATAAAAATATGGAGTTAATGTTTAGAAGAACTTATAAGAGATATCTTTTTTTCACAAACATACAAAAGAATTATCAAGTAAACAAAAGTTTTACAATAACTTTATCTTGTTCCAAGTAAAACCTCTTTTCATTAAAATAAAATAATCCCAAGAAACCAAGGAGCTAAAATATTCTTATGAGAAAATTGTCAAAATTGTTGGAATCTAAGTTTAGAAAATAAAACGACTCTTTAGGAACTTAAAGAAACTAAATTTAGAAAAGAATATTTATCACAAATAACTTAAGGTCTTTCAAAAGTAAAATAAATATTCCAACAAAATCTCAAGTTCAAAGTCTTTTAAAACCTTACTTTCCATAAGTTGAGACAACTTCATTTACTTCATACATTGGTTATGAGTCATTACATATATGTATATACCTTTCAAAAAGTTTACAAAATACTTGAAATATTTATCTTTTCAAATGAGCTTTGTTTACAAGAAGGAAAACAAGTTTTTGCAAATTCGTGGCAAATCTGGTCACTATCTTTTCGGAACCCAAACGACTTAGTTTTATGAAAATAAGCTTAGAAATACGTAGATCTTTTCGAGTAGGTAGAAAACGGTATATTATACAAGAAATTCCGAGTTAAAATGAGCAAGTTATGGACATTTTAAGTTGGAATTTTCTTCTATACGATTTTTACCGTGATTTTAAGAGAAATTTAGAATCTTCAAGAATAGAAGTTTTATGAAAGACTCATTTGGTTATTTCATCTTGTTTAGGTGACAAGGGACCCGAGATCATCTATTCAGAGGATTATTTCGATTAGACATATCGATTATGGAGTGAGTTAATTCTTTTTCTAAGTACATTCCTTGTTTGTGCTTGTAATTAGTGGACTAGAAATTTAGGAAAAGATAAATGAAAAAGTGTTATGAAATAATTGTTGAATGAAAATTAAGTAGATCAAAAGATGATATGTTAAATAAAAGTGTGACTTTTGTATTGATTTGATGAAATTATGGTTGATCACCTTTAACATGAATCCAATTTATATGGTTAAATGTTAAATTGAAATTCATTCATGCATATCATGCTCGTGAGTCGCATTTATTTCACTATTATTCTTCGTGTGGGAAAACGATGAAGTGGTAGTGGTGGCTAGTAGGAGCCGGTAAGTCTACAGGGCAAGCGGGAGCCGGTAAATCTGCAAATATTGATGGTCGTATGGGCCTGTAACCACCTAACCCTTGTCAAGGAGGGAGTTAAATCCATGCTACACTTGATTTCTGGTTGATCTTGTGTATTTGGTTGATCATGTGATTGATGCATTACATATGCTTGAATTAAATAAACTTCGTTGCCATATGGGAATGTTATATAGTTAGGAATTATCTCACTAAGCTAGATTTGCTTATACCCTTATAGTTTTCTATTACAGTATGATTATCTATGGTTGGCCCCGAGGAGCCCAGTGTACCAGGTATGAGCTTACGTTACTAGGAGTTTTTGGAGGAAGTTTATGTATTTTTAGTTTTGAATGTAGAATTCTAGGAAAAATCTTTATAGTAGACGTATGTGATAGAAATGTTTATTTTGTTATTAGTATAGCTCATTAAGGACTTTAAAGTGGGGGAATGCTCCTGAGATGATGTACGAACTTATTATGGAATGAAAGATCTTATGTTTATATATTTAAGTTTATGCTGGCTTTTGCTATCTATTTAAACGTAATACCCCTGTGAGTCTCTTACTATCTTGGAAGCACGCCTTGCATATGATATTGAAGCTCCTGCGTAACTACGGATTGTCATTCATTAGCTTTAATGTTATATGCGGCGGACTGCCACGTTTAGGGTACCCTCTGGGGCAGGACAGTAATGACTTATATGATTAGTGTTATGTTGATTCTAAGATGTATCTTTATTTGAAGACAATCGAAGGATATGCCCCTAAGAATTGTAATTTTTTATGTTTATGTTTTATAATAAGTATTCTCTTTGCCTTATTACTAATTTATCATCAATATAAATTGCGCTACTCCGATGCATTCCCTTGGTTGTGATGTATGCCTTATATATGATATGGAAGCCTTTGCGTGACTAAGGTAGTCATTCCTAGGCTTTAGTATTATGTACGGCGGACTGCCACGTTTAAGGTACCCCTCAGGACATGACAAAAGGTTTCCTTCTTTTGTCGACATAGCTTTTCTGAAGGCTCTAAGCTGCTTGTAATCTTTGTCGGATCATTTGGACTTCATCGTTGGCATGCTGTATCAATTCCGGTCCTAAAATTTGGCTGTCACCCACCTCATCCCAGTGAATCGGTGATCGGTACTTTCTACCATATAAGGCTTCATATGGTGGCATCCCAATTGAAGCTTGATAATTATTGTTATATGCAAACTCCACTAGAGGCAAATACTCATCCCAGCTACCTTTAAAGTTTAATACACAAGCCCTTAACATGTCTTCAAGAATCTGGATTGTCCTCTCAAATTGTGCATCTGTATGAGGATGATAGGCAGTACTAAACACAACTTTAGTGCCTAAAGCTTGATGTAAGCTCTTCCAAAATGTTCTAACAAATCTAGTATCTTTGTCTGACACAATGGTCACTGGGACTCTGTGTAGTCTCACAATCTCTTTGATGTACAACTATGCTAAAAGTTCCAATTTATACCTCATCCTAATAGGTATAAAGTGAGCTACCTTTGTAAGTTTATCTACAATCACCCATACTGAGCCAAACTTTTCTCTTGTTTTAGGTAGGGCTGTAACGAAATCCATGGTAATATGCTCCCACTTCCATTAGGGTACTGGCAAAGGCTTCGGCTCACTTGCTTGTCTCCTATTCTCAATATTAATCATCTGACAAGTGTGGCACTTAGACACATACTCAGCGATTTCCTTCTTCATGTTATTCCATCAATACAACTTCTTCAGGTCATGGTACATCTTGTTTCTTCCTAGATGGATGGAATAACTAAAATAGTGTGCTTCTCTCAATAACTCCTTCATCAATTTTCCTTGTTCTGGCATACATAGTCTTCCTTTGTTTCACATCACACCATCTTCATCAATGTAAAACTCAGGTGCTCTACCAATCTATATTCTCCACTTTATCTCCTGGATGTTTTGATCATCTATTTGGGCTGTTTTGATCCTTTCAATCAAAGTAGGTTGAATATGTAGGTTCACCAATCTTCAAACCACTTGTCTAGTCACTATTTCCAATTCAAGTTTCCTCATGTCATCAATTATGTGCCGTTTTGATGTGACCAAAGCTGCTAAATTCTCATTTCTCTTTCTATTTAGGGCATCTGCTACAACATTTGCCTTCCCTGGGTGGTACTGTATATCCACATCATAGTCTTTGATGAGCTCCAACCATCTCCTCTGTTTTATGTTTAGCTCTCTTTGGATAAAGATGTACTTGAGACTTTTATGATTTATGTATACTTTACATCTCTCCCCATACAGGTAATGTCTCCAAACCTTTAATGCATGAACCATTGCTGCTAGTTCCAGGTCATGCGTTGGGCAGTTCTTCTCATATGGCTTCAACTGTCTGGAAGCATATGCTATCACCTTGCCTTCCTGGATCAAAACACACCCTAATCCTTGTATTGAAGCATCGCTATATATAGTATACTCCTCACCACTCATAGGTGAAGTCAACACTGGAGCTGACATTAACTTCTCCTTCAATCGTTGGAAACTGCTCTCACAATCATCATCCCATACATACTTCACCCCTTTTTGTGTCAACCTGGTTAATGGACTTGCTATCTTGGAGGAGTTTTCTACAAATCTTCTATAATAACCTGTCATTCCTAGAAAACTTTTGATCTTCGATATGCTTTTAGGTCTTAGCCATTCAACCACTACCTTTACTTTGTCAAGATCCATAGAAATTCCATTCCCATCTACAATGTGTCCCAAGAAAGACACTTGTTCTAACCAGAATTCACAATTGGTGAATTTAGTGTATAGCTCCTTATCTTGCAGTCTGGTCAACACTAGTCTCAAATGCTCTTCGTGCTCCTCCTTTGACTTCGAATACACCAGCACATCGTCAATGAACACTACCACAAAAAGGTCTAAATATTCTCTAAAGACTATTCATGAGATCCATAAATACTGTCGGTGCATTGGTTAGACCAAAAGGCATAACAACAAATTTGTATTGCCCATATCGGATTCTGAAAGCTGTCTTCTGAATATCCTTTACTCTGACCCATAGCTAGTGATATCCAGACCTAAGATCAATTTTAATGAATATTCCTGCTTCTACTAGCTAATCAAATAAGTCATCCATTCTAGGTAACAGGTACTTGTTCTTGACCATACCTGGTTCAACTCCCAATAATCTATACATATCTAATGCTCTCATCCTTCTTCTTTACAAACAACACTGCAGCTCCCAATGGCGACACACTAGGTTTGATAAACTTCTTTTGGAGCAATTCTTCCAACTATACTTTTAATTCAACAAGTTTTGTAGGAGCCATTTTGTAAGGTGTCTTTGAAATAGGTAAGGAACCTGGCTTCAAATCTATACAGAACTTTACTTCCTGCTCTGGTGATAACCTTGGTAAGTCTTCTAGAAATACATCAGGGTATTCACACACAACTACTGCCTATGTAACATCTGTCCTTTGTTCTTTTTCTACTATCATAGCTGCCAAAGATGACTTTCCCCACAACTTAAAGGTAGGCAGAGTTAGAGGTCTTTGTATCTCAAGCCCGTACCTAAATTGATCTCCATCGAGCAGACTAAACTTCACAACTAAATTATAACAGATTATCATAGCATGGTGTTTCACTAACCAATCAACTCCAAATATCACATCAAAGTCTACCATATCCATGACTACAAAATCTGCAGGTAAATGTCTATCCTCATCTTAATATTCACTTTTTACATATCTTATTCAACATAGTCCTGCTCCTCAAAGGCATTCATAGACAAACATATAGGCATAAGTTCAACGTGCACACCACAAACAGCAACAAAAGATTCAAATATACTAGAAAAACTTGCACCAGTATTGAAGAGAACATAGACACTATGCACAGTATACGAAGCATACCTTCTATAGTGTCCACGCTAGAGGTATCTCGATGCTAGAGGGCATATACCCTGGTTGGCACCCTTTGTCTTAGTCAACCTTGAGTTCAACCTATCTGTGCTGCTGAACCTAAAAGCCTTCCTAGCTCCTTGTAGTCAATGGCTGTCACACCCCAAAGGGTACCCTAAACGTGACAGTCCACCACACTAGATATTTAAACTTAAGTATGACAATCTTAGTCATCCCATAAGTTTACATATCGAATGTAAGGTGTACTTACACAACTTTTAGGATCACACTTTGATTCGAGTAGTCTTAAGAAAGCATACATAGCATTAAGAATATAAATCACAACAAGATAAACAGTTAAGTTTTACAAAAACCAAGGGGGCATACCCCCGCCAAAATAATGGAAGTCTTCATCATATAGCTCCAATTTACAAATATCTGAGTCTACATTAAAGAGATTTTTCCTAGAAGTCCACGCCTATACTAGGTCCCGACTTCCTCAAAAGCTCTTTAATCCAATGTGATAAACCTGCACAAGTGTCCTCTCGGAACAACAAAAATAGGGACACTGCAACAAAAACTATTGGGGTATAAGCTAATTGCTTAGTGAGATTCATTTTCCAAGTAACATACTCGATCAAGCTAAAAATATCTATACAAGCAAGTTATAATTAAGCAACCATATGAATGCACAAGCAAATGAGCAAGCAAGCATATGACTTTCCGGTAGTCATATGTGAATGGATTTACGCCCTCCATTCGGGGTTTGGGGTAGTTCATAAGTCATGCAACTAGTTCCAATGTTGGTCCATAAGACATGCAACCATAGTCCCAATCTTAAGTGGGGTGGTCCATAAGACATGCAACCACAATTTTAATGTTGGTCCATAAGTCATGCAACCATAGTTTTCATTATTTGAATGGGGTGGTCCATAAGTCATGCAACCCTAGTCCCCTTCATTAAAGACCCGCTGCCTCCCAAATACACCTTTGTCCCACCAAAGGCATACTCGATAATGATATGTGACTCACTACGTGATATGCATGTACAATTTATTCATATAATCATGGCATATTAATTAGATAATTTTAAAAGTGATCATACAGATTTCAGACACTCCAAATCTATACTAGCTCATAACAATTATTGCAACAAAGCTTGCCTCGATATACTTATCGTTCATTCATGCAAGTTTAGATCACCATTCAATCACAATTTTATCTTTTCCTAAGTCTAATGCCACTACTACTACAAGCACACCCAAGAGCATAATTAATTGAGAAATGAACTCACTTGTCCATGTAGTGAAATCCACTAGTCGTAATAGTCCTCGGGAGTGGTAACCCGTCCTCCAATTCACCTAAGTGCAAAGAATACCCTCAATGAGTATCTCTTATGAAGTTCTATTAAACTTAACAATTTTATTTACTAAGTTCGTCAATTTTCGCCTAAGTTGAATTCTTAACTTAAAAAGGTCATATCTAACTCATTTTAACTCGGAATTAAGCTTATAATATACCGATTTCTATCTACTTGAAAGAGCTATCTATTTCCAAAGTTAATTCAAACTTTTAAGGTCATTTAAGGGTCTAAGGGTCGGAAACATACTGTACAGTAGGGTTGCGAAAATCCAAGATTTGAGCCTTTGTGAAAAATTGCCATATCTACTCTATTTAACTACTTAGATTAACTTATTTTAGTCCTAAACTTGCAAGAAGACCTTTAAAACAAAATCAAGAGACTACACACTTATTTAATCCCAAACATAAAGTTCAAATGAAACTTCTAAAAATCCATTTTCATAAAACCGAAATTTATAAGTTGAAACTCATTGTCTTGTTTTGAGTAATTCCTTTACTAAAACTTACTTAGTTCAATGAAAATAATTTTCCTATATTATTTATCATCAAGGCATTCCATTTTCAATATAAAATACTTGTTTTGAGATCTAAAAGGAGGTTTTCAAAATTGGTCTTCCCTTAGATACGAATTTCCTCTTTGAAGTTTATAATGAAAACAAGACCTAAATTTTGTCTTTACAAAGCACTTGATTTTAGAAATACTTTTAGGAAAACTCATTTAAACTTATGAAAATTCATTCCTTAAGATATCTATACCAAGAGCCCTTTATATTTTTGTCTAAATCTTCATTTTAAAGTTGAATGATGGGTTCCAAAAATGGGTCTTGGTCTAGATCCGAATTTTCATAAATTTATTTTGAACATATCTCTTGAGAAAATTCATCAAAACTCATGAAAAACAACCCATTACATATTATATCTTAAGAACCCTTCATTTCTTGAATAAAATCCTCATTTTTGAGTTGGAAAACATGTTTTTATTTTAGATCTTTGTCTTGATCCGAAAATACAATTTTTATTTTTGAAAATAAACTTCGAAAATCAACTTTGATTCTTGTAAGATGAAGTCTTGATGATATACATCCATCAAACCTTCATTTTCTTAACAAAAACTTCCATTTCAAGACTTGGAAGAGGGTTTTTAAAATGATGCCTTGACAAGTTACGAATTTTACTTTTTCATTCAAACTCAAATCCAAGATCTACTCAAAATACAACCATGGAAACATAAAAAAAACTTGGTAGTAGGCCTTAAACTTCTAGATCTACACATAAACATAACTAAAGCTTTGTAAAACTCTAGATCTACAAGTTATCACAAAAATAAGAATATAAGCAAGCCTTCAAGATAACAAATATACTAATAACAAAAAGAGATCATCAACAAGAGGAGTGTTTCAATTTCTAGCATCATCATCCATAGCTTTTTAAGCTTGTGGAATATCCTTTGATGCATGAAACACCCATAATATCATCCTACAACATCCTATGGAAGTTAAAAGAGAATGATTACCTCAAATATTTGCAAGAAAAGTGTGTATGAGCAAGGAAAGAAAATGGTGGTAGCTTGTTCTTAAGAAGAACAAAGCAAAGAAGAAGAGAAAGGAAAGGGAAAAGAGAGGGTTTGAGAGTTTTTGGAAAATGGAATGAAAAGTGAAGAGAGAGAAGTAAAGAGTATTTATATTAGGTGGATTTAGGGTTTGTTTGTGTAATAAAAGGAGTTAAAATGAAACAAATTGGGGGGAAAAGTATGGGGATATGCGCGGCCAATGAGGGAGTGAAAGGAAGATATATTTGATTTCATTTGAAATTTGAATTTGTGTAATAAATTGTATTAATTGTAATAATTTGTTAAGAGACAAAATTTCTTGGAAAAGAAAATGAATTGAGTGATTGAAAGGTTGTAAGAATAGGGTATGGGTATGTGTGTAATAGGTTGTACTTGTGAATAGTAATAAATAGTAGATAAGACATCTACTTTACCGGTAGTAACGAAAATACGGGAAAAAGGCTATAACTGTAATTTTTATAGCCCGAAAAATTATAAAATATATATTTTTGAAATCCTTATAAAATTCCGGTTCTAACGAGTATTCCGGAATATTTTTCTGAGTTTCTAGTTCCGGGCTCGCTTTTCCGTAATGAAGCTCGGGAAAGCTCGGAATAGAAAATTTTTCGAAATCAAAATTTTGTATGGTTCGAAATATACTATAAAACAATAATCCGCATTAATTTATCTTATAGAGGTTCTTTTATATAGAAATCTAAGAAAAGCCGGAATTAGGGTTTCTAGGTTACTTGTACTAATCCTATTTAGGGTTTTGATTTCCGATTTACGGAGCTTACTCAGTTACTAAGAAAACCGGGGTTTACAACCTACCCACCTTAAACAAAGTTTTGTCCTCAAAACTTGAACGGCTTACCTGATTCTTTAAACAGGTTTGGATACTTCTGCCGCATCTCATTTTCCGCTTCCCAAGTTGCTTCCTCGTGTGTATGATTCCTCCAAAGGACCTTTACATACTTAATTTCCTTACTCCTTAATTTTTGTACCTTTGTATCCAAGATCTGCACCGGGTGCTCCTCATACGTGAGGTTTTCCTTTAGTAACACTGGTTCCAATTCTATGATCTGATCCGGGTCGGAGACATGCTTGCGAAGAACAGAGACATGAAAAACATTGTGCACTCCCGAAAGATTTGGTGGCAAGGCAAGGCGATATGCTAACTCTCCCACCCGTTCCAACACTTCAAAGGGACCAATATACGAGGGCTCAACTTTCCTTGTGAGCGGACTCGGTGAATACTCTTTATAGGATTTATAAATACATGATCCCCCACTTGAAACTCAAGAATCCTTCTTTTTAAATCTGCCCAACTCTTTGTCTATCTTGGGCTTCCTTCATCCGTTGTTGGATTATCCGAACCTTGTCGGCAGCATCTTGTACAAGATCAGGTCCAAGAACTATCTTCTCAACATCATCCCAAAACAACGGGGATCTACACTTACGTCCATATAAGGCCTCATAAGGCGGCATCTTGATAGTCGAGTGATAGCTATTGTTGTAGGCGAACTCAACCAAAGGTAAGTGCGCTTCCCAACTTCCCTTGAACTCCATCACACATGCCCGAAGCATATCTTCCAAAGTTTGAATTGTTCTTTCGGATTGCCCATCAGTCTGGGATGATAAGCTGTGCTAAAATGCAACCTTGTCCCCAAACACTTCTGCAAGCTTATCCAGAACTTAGACACAAATCTCGGGTCTCGATCCGAAACAATCCCGGCCGGTACTCCATGTAGGCGAACATTTCCTTCATATAAAGTCTCGCCAATTTATCCATAGAGAAAGTCATACTTATTGGCAAGAAGTGAGCAGACTTAGTTAACCGGTCAACCACAACCCATATAGCATCATGACCTGACGGTGTCCTTGGTAAACCACAAACGAAGTCCATAGAAATCTGGTCCCACTTCCATTCCGGTATAGGCAAAGGTTTTAACAATCCACCCGGCCTTTGATGTTCCACCTTCACTTGTTGGCATGTTGGGCACTTAATCACAAAATCTGCCACATCCCGTTTCATTCCGTTCCACCAATAATGTCCCTTAAGGTCTTGGTACATCTTGGTTCCTCCCGGGTGTACCGTGTACCCAGAATTGTGTGCTTCGCTCATAATTTCTTTCCTCATTTCTTCATCATCGGGCACACACAACCGTCCTTTCATCCTTATCACGTCGTCTTCATATGGTAAAATCAGTATATCTCCCCTCCTGAACTTCCTTCTTATCCTTTGAATCACTTCATCATAACGTTGAGCCTCTTTAATTCTTTCCACTAAAGTTGGTTCCAACACCAAATTTGCTATTTCCATCTCCAAGTCTTGCCCAACGAATTCAATGCTTAGCCTCTCAAATTCTTTAATCAATTCTTTCTGGTCCGTCAAAAGAGTTGCGACCTCCCCGTGGTTCTTGCGACTCAAGGCATCGGCAACTGCATTCACCCTTCCCCAATAATTTATCCCCAAATCGTAATCTTTAATTAACTCTAGCCATCTTCGCTGCCTCATGTTCAACTCCTTTTGGGTGAACAAATACTTAAGACTCTTGTGGTCGGTGTAGATCTCACACCGTTGTCCATATAGGTAATGTCTCCATATCTTCAAGGCAAAGACAACAGCGGCTAGTTCCAAGTCATGCGTGGGGTAATTCTGCTCATGTGGCCTTAACTGCCTTGATGCAATGCAATCACCTTCCCTTCTTGCATGAGAACGCATCCGAGACCATTTCTCGAAGCATCACTGTGTACCGTGTAGGGTTTCTCGGGGTTTGGCAAAACCAAAATCGGGGCAGAGACAAGCCTTTGCTTCAATTCTTGAAAACTTTGGTCCCTCTTTTCTGTCCAAACAAACTTTTCATTCTTTTGCGTTAACTGAGTTAATGGCTTGGCTATCTTGGAAAAGTCTTGGACAAACTTCCTGTAATATCCAGCTAAACCCAAAAAGCTTCTTACTTCAGTCACGGTCTTAGGTGGCTTCCATTCCACCACAGACTTAATCTTCTCGGGGTCTACAGATATGCCCTCACCTGACACAACATGTCCCAAAAATGAAATCCTATCTAGCCAAAAGTCACACTTAGAAAATTTGGCGTATAGCTTATGTTCCCTTAGGATTTGTAAGGCCATGCGAAGGTGCTCTTCGTTGCTCTCTTGTCTTCGAGTATATCAGAATATCATCTATAAACACAATCACACATTTGTCCAACAAGGATTTATATACCCGATTCATCAAGTCCATAAAAGCAGCAGGAGCATTCGTTAATCCAAAAGACATCACTAAGAACTCATAATGTCCATAACGAGTCCGAAAAGCAGTTTTCGGTACATCTTCAGGTTTAACCCTTAACTGATGATACCCCGATCGTAGATCAATCCGTGAGAATACACTTGCTCCTTGCAGTTGATCGAAAAGG
Organism: Combretum micranthum; assembly: GCA_024138025.1. NCBI lineage: Eukaryota > Viridiplantae > Streptophyta > Magnoliopsida > Myrtales > Combretaceae > Combretum > Combretum micranthum. The sequence goes on from JAMXBD010005145.1 coordinate 18,586, forward strand.
TCATCAATCCTTGGGAGTGGATACTTATTCTTAATTGTAACCTTGTTCAACTCCCGATAATCAACACATAGTCTCATTGAACCATCCTTCTTCTTAACAAATAATACAGGTGCACCCCATGGTGACACACTTGGTCTTATGAATCCATGGTCCAAGAGTTCTTGCAATTGCCTTTGTAATTCCTTTAACTCAACAGGGGCCATACGATATGGTGCTTTAGATATCGGCTCAGTATTTGGCACCAAATCAATCTCGAAGTCAATTTCCCTCTTAGGTGGCAAACCTGGTAGCTCATCCGGAAAGACATCGAGAAACTCCTTGACAACTGTTATATCCTCAATCTTAGGTAATCCTTTTTCTTTTTCTGTTGCATTAAGACAACCTTCACTTTCCATCTCATCCTCTCCATCCATAAGCAACTCAAACGAGCATAGATCTGCTCCTCTTGAAACTACAGTCTCACCTATGAACTCAACATCCATTCCATCAACATCCTTGAAATTTACTTTCTTCCTTCGACAATCCACAACGGCTTTAGCAATGGCTAACCAACTCATACCCAAAATCACTTCATATTTACTCATCTCCAATACTATCAAATCACACTTCGTACCATGCCCATGAATCTCCATTGGACAATCCTTTAGCATCTCATTTGTCGTCACCACACTCCCAGTCGGGTTCTAACACGAAAGCTAGAGGCAACAGTGGCTATTGGTAAACCAACTTGTCTAGCCAATCTGGTGGTGATGAACGAATGTGTGGCTCCCGTGTCAAAAAGAGCATAGGCAGTCATCTTAGCTATCCGTATGTGTCCTGCGTCCAACACTTACTAATCACTACCTTCACACCATCCTAACTTATCTTCCTAACTTCTTTAACTTAACCAAACTTGTTTTTCTTTTCTTATACTTGAATTTAACAAATCAAAGCAGCAGAAAAACAAAGACAAGAGTTAGGAAACCTACCTGTCACAAGACCAAAATCCGGGCCGTTATCCTCCTCGAGAGCAGCCAATCCGCAGTCTTCATTTCCCATCTCTTCGCATACCCATTGCCCTTCGAGGTTGTAGATCCTCATCCCGTGCATTGCTGACCCAGCACGGCTGTTATTGTTGTTCCCACCATTCCCGTTCCCGGGTCTTGCTGCCGCTGATCCCCCAAAAGGTCGAGCTGGAGCATTCTTCCTTTGAGGGCACTCATTGGCAAAGTGACCAAATTGCTTGCAGACAAAACACATGGTGGTAGTCTTCCTTGGGCAGTTAGCAATCTTGTGGGATGAGTCGCCACAAAAATAACACTTATCCGCTAACTGTGGGCATTTCTTGGGGTAGTGATCCCCCTGACATTTCCAGCAACTGACACTCTTAGGGGTAACCTGTCCCCACTAGTGTTACCCTTATAGCCATAAGACGGCTTGAACTTCCTGTGGGAGAATCCAGATCCTGATCCCCCATAAAACTTCTTTCCAAAAACCGAGGGTGGCTTCTCAGCAGTCTTGCCCTTCCTTTTCTTAGCCCCTTCCACTATCCGGGCCTTTCTACTAGCTCATAAAGTTCTTAATATTAAACTCCTCTAGTCTCACCCTCAACTCCTCATCTAATCCATTTAAGAAAACTGTATTTTTAGCTCCTCACTGTGCTTGTAAGAATCCGGAGCATATTGCAATAATCGACTAAACTCAGTCTCATATTGCTCCACGGTCCTCCCCTTCTGAGAAATGTTCAGGAATTCTGAGCTGAACTGCACCCGGAGACTTCCGGGAAGTAATTCTCCAAAAACTCATGGCGGAACCTTTCCCAAGTAACTGGTGGCATGAGCTCTCTTTCTTTCGATTCCCACCAAACCCGTGCATTCAACCGAAGCAGTAAGTGCCATAGTCAACTCTCAGGTGGTGTGGCACCTCAAAAGCCCTGAAGGATCGCTCTATCTGAGCTAACCAATCCTCAGCCTCGTCCGGTCTCCCAAAAGTCCCTTCAAAATATCTGTTACTCTTAATGAACTCGGGTAGGGAGCTTTTGTATGGCCTCATAGGTGGTGGAGGAGGCAAAGGCGCAGTGTGAGAGTGCGCGCTCCTGTGTCGGCATCCCCACAGAAGCTTGGGGTGCAGGTGGTGGTGGAGTTGGAGCTGGAGCTTGTGCTTGTGCCGCTGCCGGCAAGCTTTGTCGAAGTGCTTCGAGCACTTGAGTCATTTGTGCCATTTGTCCAAGCATGGCTTGCAAAGCTACCTGTGTAGCATCTGCAGGAGGATTTGGAGGAGGGGCGGCTTGTTGCCCTTCTTCCATATTGGGTTGATTGGAGGCGCTTTCCTCCTGACGTCTCCTTCTCCTACCTCGGCTGTTGCAAATTTTATTTTTGTCTAGATAAGTAATCTTCTCAATGTATTTTATTAATGTTTTCAAACGAGGTGACGGAAATAAAAGAAGTAGTAATGCGAGCGGAAAAATAAAAGTTTGAAAAGGTAAATCAGGGAATTTAAGTAATAAAATTCTGAAATCATAAAACATAAATATAGCTTTATTGAAATTTAAACCACACGTGCCAAAAATCCTCATAATCAAAAATCAAGTAAAATTTTATACTAGAAGCAACAACGAAAAAAAATCAACATGTAATAATAACAACACAATACCAAAAGCAACTAAAGTAACTAAGCGGCATTCTATGAGAGTCTCATTAGATCACCTATGAAGGTTTTGCGATACTAAGTCGATTGTTTCCTAGTGGTTACTATCCACAAGGGTTAGATTGATAGGATTTTAGGGCCTATACTATGGTCGTCTTCCCATCTAAGTCTTCCTTAGTAATTCTATTCTATCCTTCCTTTTTATCCTTTCTTAAGGCTATTTATTTGTAGTTATGATTGTAAACTCTTAACCATGCTCTGATACCAACTTAAACTGTCACGCCCCAAAGGGTACCCTAAACGCGACAGTCCACCACACTCGATATTTAAACTTAAGTATGACATCCTTAGTCATCCCATAAGTTTACATATCGGGTGTAAGGTGTACTTACACAACTTTTAGGATCACACTTTGAATCGAGTAGTCTTAAGAAAGCATACATAGCATTAAGAATAGAAATCACAACAAGATAAATATTAATTTTACAAAAACCAAGGGGCATACCCCCCAAAATAATGGGAGTCTTCATCATCTAGCTCCAAACAAATATCTGAGTCTACATTAAAGAGATTTTCCTAGAAGTCCACGCCTATACTAGGTCCCGACTTCCTCAAAAGCTCTTTAATCCAATGTGATAAACCTGCACAAGTGTCCTTCGAACAACAAAAATAGGGACACTGCAACAAAAACTATTGGGGTATAAGCTAATTGCTTAGTGAGATTCATTTTCCAAGTAACATACTCGATCAAGCTAAAAATATCTATACAAGCAAGTTATAATTAAGCAACCATATGAATGCACAAGCAAATGAGCAAGCAAGCATATGACTTTCCGGTAGTCATATGTGAATGGATTTACGCCCTCCATTCGGGGTTTGGGGTAGTTCATAAGTCATGCAACTACAGTTCCAATGTTGGTCCATAAGACATGCAACCATAGTCCCAATCTTAAGTGGGGTGGTCCATAAGACATGCAACCACAATTTTAATGTTGGTCCATAAGTCATGCAACCATAGTTTTCATTATTTGAATGGGGTGGTCCATAAGTCATGCAACCCTAGTCCCCTTCATTAAAGACCCGCCTCCCATCACTTTGTCCCACCAAAGCATTCTCGTAATGCATGTGACTCACTACGTGATATGCATGTACAATTTATTCATATAATCATGGCATATTAATTAGATAATTTTAAAAGTGATCATACAGATTTCAGACACTCCAAATCTATACTAGCTCATACAAGTTATTGCAACAAAGCTTGCCTCGATATACTTATCGTTCATTCATACAAGTTTAGATCACCATTCAATCACAATTTTATCTTTTCCTAAGTCTAATGCCACTACTACTACAAGCACACCCAAGAGCATAATTAATTGAGAAATGAACTCACTTGTCCATGTAGTGAAATCCACTAGTCGTAATCCTCGGGAGTGGTAACCCATCCTCCAATTCACCTAAGTCAAAGAATACCCTCAATCTCTTATGAAGTTCTATTAAACTTAACAATTTTATTTACTAAGTTCGTCAATTTTCGCCTAATGAATCTTAACTTAAAAAGGTCATATCTAACTCATTTTAACTCGGAATTAAGCTTATAATATACCGATTTCTATCTACTTCGAAAGAGCTATCTATTTCCAAAGTTAATTCAAACTTTAAGGTCATTTAAGGTCGGAAACATACTGTACAGTAGGGTTGCGAAAATCCAAGATTTGAGCCTTTGTGAAAAATTGCCATATCTACTTATTTAACTACTTAGATTAACTTATTTTAGTCCTAAACTTGCAAGAAGACCTTTAAAACAAAATCAAGAGACTACACACTTATTTAATCCCAAACATAAAGTTCAAATGAAACTTCTAAAAATCCATTTTCATAAAACCGAAATTTATAAGTTGAAACTCATTGTCTTGTTTTGAGTAATTCCTTTACTAAAACTTACTTAGTTCAATGAAAATAATTTTCCTATATTATTTCATCAAGCATTCCATTTTCAATATAAAAACTTGTTTTGAGATCTAAAAGAGGTTTTCAAAATTGGTCTCCCTTGGATACGAATTTCCTCTTTGAAGTTTATAATGAAAACAAGACCTAAATTTTGTCCTTTACAAAGCACTTGATTTTAGAAATACTTTTTAGGAAAATCATTTAAACTTATGAAAATTCATTCCTTAAGATATCTATACCAAGAGCCCTTTATATTTTTATCTAAATCTTCATTTTAAAGTTGAATGATGGTTCCAAAAATGGTCTTGGTCTAGATCCGAATTTTCATAAATTTATTTTGAACATATCTCTTGAGAAAATTCATCAAAACTCATGAAAAACAACCCATTACATATATATCTTAAGAACCCTTCATTTCTTGAATAAAATCCTCATTTTTGAGTTCGAAAACATGTTTTTATTTTATCTTTGTCTTGATCCGAAAATACAATTTTTATTTTTGAAAATAAACTTCGAAAATCAACTTTGATTCTTGTAAGATGAAGTCTTGATGATATACATCCATCAAACCTTCATTTTCTTAACAAAACTTCCATTTCAAGACTTGGAAGAGGTTTTTAAAATGATGCCTTGACAAGTTACGAATTTTACTTTTTTATTCAAACTCAAATCCAAGATCTACTCAAAATACAACCATGAAACATAAAAAAAAACTTGGCATAGGCCTTAAACTTCTAGATCTACACATAAACATAACTAAAGCTTTGTATAACTCTAGATCTACAAGTTATCACAAAAATAAGAATATAAGCAAGCCTTCAAGATAACAAATATACTAATAACAAAAAGAAATCATCAACAAGAGAGTGTTTCAATTTCTAGCATCATCATCCATAGCTTTTTAAGCTTATGGAATATCCTTTGATGCATGAAACACCCATAATATCATCCTACAACATCCTATGGAAGTTAAAAGAATGATTACCTCAAATATTTGCAAGAAAATTGTGTGAGCAAAGAAAGAAAATGGTGTAGCTTGTTCTAAGAAGAACAAAGCAAAGAAGAAGAAAGGAAAGGAAAAGAGGTTTGAGAGTCTTTGGAAAATGGAATGAAAAGTGAAGAGAGAGAAGTAAAGGAGTATTTATATTAGGTGGATTTAGGGTTTGTTTGTATAATAAAAGGATTAAAATGAAACAAATTGGGGGGAAAATATGGGATTTGTCCAGCCAATGAAGGGAGTGAGGAAGATATATTTGATTTCATTTGAAATTTGAATTTGTGTAATAAATTGTATTAATTGTAATGATTTGTTAAGAACAAAATTTCTTGAAAAAAAAAATGAATTAGTGATTGAAAGTTGTAAGAATAGGGTATGGTGTGTGTGTATAGGTTGTACTTGTGAATAGTAATAAATAGTAGAAAACATCTACTTTACCGATAGTAATAAAATACGGGAAAAATGCTATAACTGTAATTTTTATAGCCTGAAAAATTATAAAATATTATTTTAAATCCTATAAATTTCGGTTCTAACATATTTTGGAATATTTTCTGAGTTTCTAGTTTCGGGGCTCGCTTTTCCGTAATGAAGCTTGGGAAAGCTCGGAATAGAAAATTTTTCGAAATCAAAATTTTGTATGGTTCGAAATATACTATAAAACATAATCCGCATTAATTTATCTTATAAGGTTCTTTTATATAGAAATCTAAGAAAAGCCAATTAAGGTTCCTAGGTTACTTGTACTAATCCTATTTAGGGTTTTGATTTCCAATTTACGAGCTTACTCATTAATGAAAAAACCGGGTTTGCAACCTACCCACCTTAAACAAAGTTTTGTCTTCAAAACTTAAACGCTTACCTGATTCTTTAAACAGTTTGGATACTTCTGCCGCATCTCATTTCTGCTTCCTAAGTTGCTTCCTCGTGTGTATGATTCCCCTAAAGAACCTTTACATACTTAATTTCCTTGCTCCTTAATTTTTGTACCTTTGTATCCAAGATCTGCACCTGGCTCCTCACGTGAGGTTTTCTTTAGTACACTAGTTCCAATTCTATGATTTGATCCGTTGGAGACATGCTTGCAAGAACAGAAACATAAAAACGTGCACTCCCGAAAGATTTGGTGGCAAGCTAGGCGATATGCTAACTCTCCCACCCGTTCAACACTTCAAAGGGACAATATACGGGGGGCTCAACTTTCCTTGTGAGCGAACTCGGTGAATACTCTTGATTTTATTTTTAAATACATGATCTCCCACTTGAAACTCAGAATCCCTTCTTTAAATCTGCCCAACTCTTTGTCTATCTTGGCTTTCCTCATCCGTTTTTGGATTACCCGAACCTTGTCGACAACATCTTGTACAAATCAGGTCCAAGAACTATCTTCTCAACATCATCCCAAAACAACGGGGATCTACACTTACTCCATATAAGCCTCATAAGCGCATCTTGATTCGAGTGATAGCTATTTGTAGGCGAACTCACAAATAAGTGCGCTTCCCA